>OVBA01002339.1:0-35256 GCA_900406435.1 Lepidium aucheri | reverse complement strand
AATGGCAGAAGAACCATTTTATGAGAAAGAGATCAAAGAACTTATCTTGTATTTCTGAACAATATCCTCCTTGTGGTTTTCCACCGGACAAACAATTATTCCTATCCCAGGGATACTGAGTCATCGATCTATTGCTTTTCCATGAATCCTTCATTAGTAGAGTTAAAACCATAGAATTAATAGAATTGTCTACTCTTGACGTTATTAGAAATTTTGAAACCGTGAAAAGCCATACTGACCTTTCCTGTTCCTGAGATAGAAAAAACGGCTCTGCAATTGCTTGGTGATTGAAATGGCATTTGAAACTGCGGATTTGAGAATTCATAGCTTTCTGAGAAAACAGAGAGTTTCTGGCTTTTGTATTCCCACTTGGTACCTTGCTATAAAGCTTATTCCCTTCTTTATTTATGTATAACATACTCCATATAGTTCCGGAAGATTTTACTTGTTCATACATGCGTTCAAATGTTGTGACTATTTTTGAACCGTTGTGTGAAAAATTTGGACTTTCCGGTGACCTAGCCTCCTTGAAGTCAGGCGGAGCCTCCTTTCATATCGATCCTTCCTTTTCCGTCATTGACCAAATCCTCACTTAACATCTGCCTGATTACACTTGTCTTCCCTAGTATTACCTTCCAAACTTGTCACTTGAGTGCCTAGACGATTTTCCTTTTGTTTCAATTCCTACTTGTGTTGGAGTCCTTGAAATCTCCTTATTCTTCACCGAGAATCTTATCCCGTAAGCTTAGATCTTTGTCCCGTAAACCTCTTCCTCTAGACTCCTGTCTCTTCTCTTCTGACACTTTTAATTCTCCGCCGGATTTATCTCTTGAGATCTCACCTTAATTGCCTCTTAAAGTCACCTTCTTAATCTTTCCCTTGATTCTGCTCCTGAGATCGCTTCGTCTGGATCGCCGGAGATTGCCATAAAAATTGCCGGAAGTCGCCCTTTTAATCACCGGAAATCGCCCTCTTAATCGCCAGAAATTGCCATTTCTCTTGAAATCATTACAAATTTCTTCAATGTATAAATTATTATGTTTCTTATAGAACACTAAAAACATTATTTTATTATGAATTTTACAAAAAATTTCCCAAATAAAACATTAAATTTTACATTATAATAGTGTTTTTGTATTTTTTCTAAATTGCTACACTATATTTGGTGTGTCATTATAACAAAGGGTAAAAATAAAATACTATTATTTGTACTATATTATATTTAAAGAAATACTATAAGAGTAATAAATATTTAAAAATAGTTGTATGGTTGAATTTTTTTTTAATAATATAATAATATAAAATATGTAAGTGGTTTTTAGTCTAGTGGCAGAAGTAAGTTCACTAGATGGCAGACGCACTTGCACATCCCGAGATCGAGTCTCACTGCCTGCATTATGTAGGAACTTAACTAATGGGCCGGTCAGTTGTGGCCTAGTATTATTGACAAAAAAAAATATAAAATATGGGGTTTACTACAAGAATTTAAGCACTTAAATTGTAAGATCATCTCTAATGGAGTATCTAGAAGGATTCTTAGAGGGGATTTAGGTATTAATTTATTATAATTAAATCAAATAAGGGTTGTTAAGTGTAGAACCGTCTCTAATTATTTTATTATACAGATTTGAGAAATCATCTTATCGGACAAAGGCTTTTTCAGAAGAAAAAAAATTACACAGAAGAATCGATACCTTCTTCGTTTGCTCCTTGTCGCTTATTTCTTCCTTTGTCTAGGGTTTTTTAATTGGAGAAGATTGCAGAAGCTAAGAAGGTTCCATTACTCTCTTTCATTGCTAATTAAAGGATCCCCTAATTTTTTGGGTATGCTGGAGAATTTTTCTGGTCATTTTTGGTTTATATACTATGGTGCTTATTATGCCACTTCCGATTACTCTTACCCAGGCTTTATTTGAAGATTTTAACTAAAGTTCCATTTTCAGAGTGCATTATAAGTTTTGTTGTCTGTAAAAGGCTTATGGACTTCAATTGTGGTCACTTCATTCTAGATATTTGACACAATCCTGATTTTAGGTGGATAATGTATACCATTTTGACCACAAATTTCTAGGTGTAGCTTGATTTTGAGTGACTTTTGTGAGATGTAAAGGTTATTCTTATCCTCTAATTATGTTGGCCGTGTTGTAGTTTGGTAATGGATTGTACCATGTGTAAAAAAACCTTATTTGCAATTGGTTTCAATTTTGAAACAAAATGTGTATGTGTGGTTCATTTTCAACATTCTGTTGAAATGTAGGATTCAATGGATCTTTGCACATTTCTTCTGGTCTAATCTACTGTATTCTCTACAATCATGCAACACTTGTATATATGTGTGCTATAAATTTTAATCTAGATTCGTGTATGTTTGATTGCAGAGCAAGCTTCACTCCAGGAACTGTGTTGATCATTATTTATCGTAGGTTCAAGGGTGAGAAAGTTGTCTTCCTTAAACAACTTACTTCTGGTTTGCTTCTTATAACATGTGAGTTCTTTATTCAAGTCACACACACAGACCTGGTAATATTGGTTTGCTATTTCAGTTTGGAAGCTTTGTTCATATATTTTGTTCGTTTATTTGCCCTTTTGTTCAGATTTAGAAAGAACTGGTTGTTGGGTTTCTTCCCACTAGAGTCAAGAAAATGTTATTATTATTGTTTGTCTTGTAAATGAAACAAAAAGTTACATTAAAAGAATTAAATTCTCTTACGTTGAGTTGACTAGTTATGTGTTATTGTTACTTTCTTTTGACCCACTTTGGTTTCACTTCAATTTGGTTTTTGTATTCTTTGGTTTATGTATTCTATAAACTTCAAGTACCTTATTCAAGTTTATTGTTCTTAGTTTGGAGCTTTGCCTTCAAAGAGGAAGTTTCAAAGTCACAACAAGGTGAAGTTATATAGTTTGAGAAGTGAACTTTACATTTAACAATTGGTTAACTACTAATCTTGAGAGAAACTAGTTGCATGCAAAGTAAGAGGTCAAAGTATCTAAATCCAAGCCAACAAAATTGTAACTGGGTTTTTAGATTTGTTTGACTTTGAGGATTATAGAGATTATATTTTTGTAAAATATATGTTTATAAAATTTAACTTAATATAACTTTTACACTTATATTTTTTTTTAAGAACTCCAAATGAGGTTCTACCATTAGAACCCAAAAAATTTAATATCATTACAAGAGTTCTTAACTTTTAATAAATTATTATTTCTTTTAAAAAAATGTTAAGAACCCCAAATGGAGTTCTAATGGTTGGAGATGCTCTAAGTGTCATAACATTTATGCTAATCATGGTATTTAACTATTACATAACAATCTAAAAGATCAATGTTGATATTATCTTATTTAAAAAATTTCATGTTTAATGTTTAAGTTTTGTAGAAATCAACACAATAAAATTATTTTGTTTCAAATTAATCAATTTCCCCGGACTAATTAGAATAATTTAACAATTGACAAATGGTATAAACGGTCAATATTATTTTTAGCTCATTTTAAAAAATTTATGTCTATGATTTAAATCTTTTATTATTTTAATTAGAATTATACCAAATTCTAAAGTTGATTTAAAAATCGATCATACGAAAAATGTAGAGTTTAAAATTGTCGTTTCGTTTTCCACAAAAAGGAGTATAGTTTCACACTTACAAATTGTAGAACAATCAACTACTTTGTTAAAGGCTTGAATTTTTGAAAACTAAGGCCTCCTCTACTCTTATCTTTTGTCAGTTTTTTCCAAGAAACCGAGCATTTTTTTTCTTTTTCTTGTGTCTCACCAGAATATTATTAATACAGCTTGGATTTTATTGCATAAATTGATTGGAAGTTTGAACCATGTTATTGTATAGGTAAGAATGAAAGTTAGTACTGCCTTTAGCATGATAAGTTTCTTGGCTTGAGAAAGTTGCTTATGTTTAAATCTAAAACCATAAAAATATGAACACAAGATGTCCAACGATTAAGTGAATTTAAAATATATAATTCAAAACACGGATATCTTATATATTAAGCACGAGATATTTTTATTTTGGCTGTACTATAAACTATATAATAAAATTAACCTAAGTTCGTAACAACCCCTTTAAAATAGGCATAAGATGAGTTTTGTTAAAAAATTTTATATAAAAGTATATATAGTTGTGGTTTGTTTCTTAAAATATGGAATTATTATTACATGGAATTATGGATTTGTAAGAGTCCCATATCATCGTTTTGTTCGGATTGAGTCCCATTTTTGATAACAACCCTTTAATCCAAATAGCTTCCTTGATTGCTTCTATTAAGGCTATTAATTCAGTTTTTGTTGTTGATAAAGCCACTGTATGCTATAAATTTGACTTTCAACTTACAGTATTGCCTCCAACCATGAACACATATCCGCTGGTTGATTTTCTTTTGTCTAAATCACCTGCATAATCTGAGTCACAAAACCCATGAACATTAAAATCTTTGCTTTTTATGTAGACTAGATTAAGATCTGTTGAACAATTTAGATAACTCAGTATCACTTCACTGCTTCCCAGTGAATTTCTCCTGGTTTACTCATGAACCTACTCACTAAGCCAATAGCATGAGCCACATCTGGTCTAGTACCGACCATGGATTACATTATGATACCTACTATGCTTGCATACAGATTTAACTCAGTGTCAATGCACTCATTATCATCATTTACTTGTGATAGCTTGAAATAAGCACCAATTGGAGTACTCATATCTTTAGAATCACTCATTTTGAACATTTGAATCACCTTTTCTAGATAATCTGACTGTGATAACCTCAAAATTCCTTCAGAATGGTCTCTTTTGATATCAATTCCCAAAAGTCTGCTTGCAGAATCCATATCTTTCATTTTGAATTCATCACTGAGAACTTTCTTTATCTTTGTGATCTTGGCTTTGTCCTTTGCTGCCAGCAGTATGTCATCTACATATAGTAGCAAGTAGATATATTCATCTGGATTTACCTATTTGACATACACGCAAGTATCTCTGTCACTTCTTAGGAATCATTGATTTAACATGAAATTGTTAAAATGTTTATTCCATAGGCTAGGAGCTTGTTTTAATCCATAGAGAGACTTCTTGAGAAGACAAACTTAATCCTTCCCTGAATTCTCTTTAAATTCATCCGTCTGTTCCACATACAATTCTTGATCGAGTTCACCATGTAAAAATGTTGTTTTTACATCCATCTCAAGCTCCATATCATCTTTAACCACAATTGTCATTAGGATTCTAGTAGAGATATGCTTTACAACTGGTGCAAACACCTCTGCGTAATCAATTCCTTCTTTCTGAGTGAAATCTCTTGCTACCAATCTAGCTTTGTATCTCTCATCTTCTACACCTGGTATGCTCGGTTTCTTCTTATAAATTCATGTGCAACTGATTACCTATACATCTTTTGGTATGTCTAAAACATTACAGGTCTTGTTCTTCCATAAAGAATTCATCTCATTTGACATTCCATTGCTCCATTATCCCAGTTCTTATCCAACTTAGCGTCATGATAACATCTGGGTTCCTCAATATCTAACTCTTTTACAGCTGTTAATGCAAAAGCAATATTGGTGTAATCTGACATCTTTGGAGGTACTTTTGTAACTCTCCTTAGTCTATCTCGAGCTAATTGATAATCTGATAATTTTGTAGCTTTTGTAGGAGTAGAATCAACCTCAGTATTTACTCTCCTAAGACTATATCTTACTTGATTATAATCCACTGCACTCGATGATATTACTAGAGTTAATAACTATGGTTCTGTTTCATATAAGCTTTTTGTATCACTCTCTAAAACTCCACCTTCATTCAAACCCCTTAAATATTAACATTTTTCTTTAATCAAATCTGAAACTGTCACTAAAAAGCCATTGTCTTTTACTGACTGTAGATTATCTTGACCATTTTGATCTGACAAGTCCTTGAACATGATACTTTCTTCAAATATTATGTTCCTGCTAATGACATATTTTTGTTCATCCAATAACCAGACTTTATATCCTTTGGTATCTTGTGGATAGCCAATAAAAATCCATTTTCTTCTATTAAGGCTATTAATCCAGATTCCTTGATTGCTTTTATTAAGGCTATTAATTCAATTTCCTTAGATTGCTTCTACTAAGACTATTAAAGTTATTAAATTAAATTATTTACATGATCCAACCACCCTAAGAAGATCTTTGTCTTTGTGTGTAATAACTAATATTGTAAAAAATAAAACATTTTCCCAAATCAAATGGATCTTGAACTAAACTATGGGTTCTTCATATATATCTCACATACCAATTTCTTCTGATTTTGGTGAAATTCCGATTTTATGATTTCAAATTAAATGAATCTCAAATTAAATCATGCTTTCCCCGTCTCTCACATACATATTTTCTCCGATTCCAGTGAGATACCAATTTTTTTTGTTCCTCTCCACAGATTTCGATCTTCTTATTCAGTTTGCCTCTCACTCTGATTTTCTTATTCAGTTTGTGGAGTACTGTCCCATTTTTGAGTATGTCCAGATAAGTTTGTCCTTGCTGCAGAACATATTGGTCTGAATGTTTAGGATCTCTTGTTCAAAATCTGGTAGAATTTCTCGAATTTTGGCTCTATCGGTTGAGGCTGGGAGCATAAGGTCTGCGACTCAGAGATCTCCTTGGTTTTCTTTGTGCGGTCCATAAACATGCAGGAGTTTCGAGGGAAAGATCCAAGCATCTTGCTATAGGGAAGTGTCAACTCCGTTGCACAATTATCCGCTATGAGGTCTCTGTCCAACATTAAACTTTTCCATCCATAGGAGGCACCTGGTGAATATTTGCACTTTAATATAGACGAGATAAGTGCATATTTGCCCAGTAGAACTCGAGCTATGAGGCCGTTCGGGTTTTGAATTAATCGTCAAGTGTTTTTTGCCAATAAGGCCTTGTTAAAGGCTTGAATTTTTTGAAAACTAAGGCCTCCTACACTTTTACCTTTTGTCCGTTTTTTCCAAAAATCCCATCACATTTTCTTTTTTCTTTGATTTGTATTCCGCCAGAATCTTGTTAATATAGCTTGAATTTGCTTGCATAAACTAATTAGAAGTTTGAAGCACGTCATTGTATAGGTAAAAATGAAAGTTAGTACTGCCGTTAGCATGATAAGTTTTCCGGCTTGAGAGAATTGCTTATGTTTAAATCTAAAACTATAAAAATATGAGCACAAAAAATTGTTTATGTCCAACAATTCAGTGAATTTGAAATATATAATTCAAAACACAAATATATATATATATATATTTAGAAACTGATTACAAATTTTAAACGAAGTATTGATTGAAAACATATCGGTTGCATATAAAATTTTATATGTAACCAATCAAATCATATATATATGATATATACATGGACCATAATATATGGTTTTCGTTTCTTTTATTACCAAGTAGAAACTTGTATACAAAATAAAAATAGAAAGACCTTAATATAAATAGAAAGACTAACCGCTAGACTACAATAGATTTTTGAGATTTTGATGCCCTTTTAATTTTTATATTATTTTGGCGCCTAAAACAAGTGTTTTACCGGCTTTAGGTCAGGGCCGCTAGTACTACTCATTCAGTAAAAATGGCATGCCAAATAGATTATCAAAAAGATAAATACCCAAAATTCCAAATACAAGCAGTAAATTGAATTTGGGATGCGTCAATAATTACGTGTGCACATGTCCACTATAATCCTTGCTCCAATTTAATCCAACGGTTAGAAATCACGATAACCTCCAATTTTCTCCTGGTCATCTCGGCACACAGAGGTTTTTATACACTTGTGTATATACGATTAACCTTTATGTATTAATTGTGTTAATATAAAAGCTGACTCATTACCCCAAAAGCGGTCTCTCTCTATACTTTGCTTCTCTCTCTAAACTTCTCTCTTTCTCAAGTTTTTTTCCCTAAACGATGAAGATTTTCGTGAAGACTCTCAAGGGGACGAACTTCGAGATCGAAGTAAAGCCAGCGGATACGGTATACTGGTTGTTGAATTCGAATCTTCTTCTCTATTGCGTTAACTGCTTATTAGCGTCTGATTTGTTCTCGTAATTTGATTTTTCCTTTGGGGAAATTTCGGTTAAACTAGTGAATCTCATGACTCTTTGATTTGAAATTCTGGGTTTCGTTTGAATGATACGTTTGTCTCAGGTTGAGGTTTCTTGAACGATTTAAGATTTTGTTTATTGAAACGCGTTTGAATTCGAATTAGGGTTTCTTTGTGAGTCTGGAAGTAAAATGATTCTATGGTTTGAGAATTAACTATTGGACTGTTCAAATTGTATATAATTTTTGGCTGCGTGTTTTTCGTCATGAACCGGACTCTTTTACCTCTCAGTCGCTTCTTTAGTGATCTTTCTGGAATTTGATTTTACTTCTCTAGTTACTATGTAAGATCCCATCTAGGCTTCATCTATAGAACTCATTTGTAGATTTACTATGTAAGAGTCATTATACTTTCTTAACCTTGAGGCACTTATGGATGATCTGACATAATGATATATGTATTTGTAAATTTTCATTGGTGTGACACAGTCATCTCATATCTTCTCCTTAGCCTTTGTTGAGATATTTACTAACATCCTGGTGATGTCAGGTTTCTGATGTTAAAAAAGCTATAGAAACTGTTCATGGTGCACTTTACCCAGCTCCTCAACAGATGCTGATTCACCAAGGGAAGGTTCTTAAGGATGAGACTACATTGGAAGAGAACAACGTTGTTGAGAACAGTTTCATTGTTATCATGTTGTCCAAGGTGATGTTCTATCTTTGTGGTTGTTGTCTTGGGTCCATAGTTTGGTGTTAGTATTAGCATATTAGTAACTACATTGGAAGAGAACAACGTTGTTGAGAACAGTTTCATTGTTATCATGTTGTCCAAGGTGATGTTCTATCTTTATGGTTGTTATCTTGGGTCCATAGTTTGGTGTTAGTATTAGCATATTAGTAACTTCAAATAATTACAAACACGTCGTACCA
The DNA here is from genome assembly GCA_900406435.1 of Lepidium aucheri. NCBI lineage: Eukaryota > Viridiplantae > Streptophyta > Magnoliopsida > Brassicales > Brassicaceae > Lepidium > Lepidium aucheri. The sequence continues at coordinate 26,255 of OVBA01002339.1, read as the reverse complement.
TTGGTTTTGTTGCAAAATATAGGCCAAGGTTTCTTCAAGCGGGGCATCAACTGCACCTACACCTGCTCCAGCATCCGCACCTAGTGCTACCCAGGTGAACGAAGTTTTAATAGATTTATGTTTTGGTTTACTCAGTTGCTCTAGGTTTTCTCTTTTGCATGTGAAAAGAAACAACATCAATATATATCATATTTTTAGTTTGTATAAATTGAACTGCCTGGATTTTTATGCTCAGCCTGCACAGACAGTAGCTACAACCCCGGCTTCTGCTCCAACTGTCTCAGTGTGAGTTCCAGACCATTTTTCTCACAAGAATTTACCTCAGTTTGAAAGAGAAGTCGTCGGCCTCTTTGGTTTTGGCCACATTGCTAATCTGATATACATTTACTTGCATTTTGCAGTCCAGAACCTACAAGTGAAACTACAACTCAGGCACCTCCAACTGCTCCTGCTGCTGCTGCTTCGTAAGCACTTATCAGATCTGAGAGTATATATATGTTTTAAACTTTTGTCTTTCATTTATTGATGATCAATGTAATGTTATTGCCTCTATTGGTTGAAACAGGATTCAAACAGATGTGTATGGTCAAGCAGCGTCAAACCTTGTTGCTGGAACTACCTTAGAGTCTACTGTTCAGCAAATTCTTGACATGGGTGGAGGTAGTTGGGACCGGGACACTGTTGTTCGTGCTCTGAGAGCTGCCTTCAACAATCCTGAAAGAGCCGTTGAATATTTGTACTCAGTATGATTCTTTCCATTTCTTGATCTTTGTTATTCTGTATTTGGCTTGCCATAACTTTAGTTACATTGGCCCTGTCTTTACATTTCAGGGGATTCCTGCTCAAGCTGAAGTCCCGGCAGTTGCTCAAGCCCCATCTACTGGTGAACAGGCAGCTAATCCTCAAGCGCAGCCTCAACAAGCAGCTCCAGCGGCTGCAACTGGTGGTCCAAATGCAAATCCATTAAACCTGTTCCCCCAGGTAGGGTTCTTAAATTACTAAAATAACATATAATTGACCTATTCCATTTTTTCTTTTTTCATTAGCTGTGAATTTTTCTAATAACATCCACTCTTATCTGCACCCAGGGCATGCCCGCTGCAGATGCTGGTGCTGGAGCTGGTAATCTTGATTTCCTGCGCAACAGTCAACAGGTACCTTCAAGTTCTTCTCCAATCAAGGAAATGTTCTTCAATTCTTCACTCTTTTATGATATTTTGTAATACTTTTACCTTTTCTTAGTTCCAAGCCTTGCGAGCTATGGTACAAGCAAACCCACAAATACTGCAGGTAATTAACCTCTCACTCTTTCTATTAGTTGGTTATGTGACATGGATTATCCACTCATAATGTTTTGTTGTGCAGCCTATGCTTCAGGAGCTCGGTAAACAAAACCCTCAGCTTGTGCGACTAATTCAAGAGCACCAGGCTGACTTCCTACGCTTGATAAATGAACCTGTTGAAGGAGAAGAGTGAGTTTATACCATCATTCTCGTTTTTCCATATTTCCCATAATACGTGTAAGCTGATATTTTTGTTTCCTCACCAATGCAACCAGGAATGTTATTGAACAGTTGGAAGCAGCTATGCCACAAGCAGTTACCGTCACACCTGAAGAGCGTGAAGCCATTGAACGGGTTTGTTCCTTTGTATCTTTTGGTTTTGTAATTGAACGCTAGTTGCATTTTTAGCTGCATCCGTGGAGTCTTGACTATGCAATGACGATGGAGACAAAAATTTCTGACTCGTATTGAGATTTGGTTTTGATATTGTTGTTTGGGTGCACAGCTTGAGGCGATGGGGTTTGATCGTGCAATGGTGTTAGAGGTTTTCTTTGCGTGTAACAAGAATGAAGAGCTTGCAGCTAATTATCTTCTAGATCACATGCACGAGTTTGAGGACCAATAATGGATGAAGAAACAGAGCAAATCCATTCCTCCTTCCTAAACTCAGAGACCCATCTTCTGTTTCTTTTTTCTTTTTCTTCTTTTAATATGATAATCTCTCCTCCAATGCCATTTGACAGTTTCATGTTTATGTTCATGGGAGTTGTTGATATGTTCACATTTAAAACTATCATAGTTTATCTGGTTTGAAGATGTTCATCCTCATTTGTCCTCATATTAAGCTTTGAATCCTCACATTAAAACATAATTGTTCGTATATTGAACAATCAATTTTGGTTGACGCCGAGAATCTTTGCTTGCCTACCGTACAAGTTAGTTTTATTACAAACGAATCATAGATGCTAATGAAAACAAATATATATATTTAACGTCTTTGAAAAGCATTCAAACTTTATAATATATATAACCACTTGATTCAGAAAAATATGCAAATATGTACTTTCAAAGATATATACTTGGAGTTAATGTTATTTTTATTTATTTTCTTATATTGAAATCTTATTTAATTTTTTAATTACGCATATTTATATGATTGCAAGATGCTATTTCTAATGTATTTGTTTAAGCCAACTTGTGTGAGCGGACCAAGATTAACAAGTGGGCGTAGTAAGATTCCGTTTTGAGTAACGCGTTGGGCCCATTACTTGGCCCAATTACCAGCTCAGAGTCAATAACAGATCTTAGCACTAGACACGTGTCAGGTTCAGGACAGCAGTCATCTTCAGCATCTGACACTTGTCAAGTTTCTATTGGAACTATTAACTCTACGCCTCGATAACTGTTTTTTTAATAATTTCAATTTTTTTGTTGTTGTATGAGACTTTAGTTCCATTATTCAAACCACTTGCAGCAATTCGAATCAGATCTTCAAACTAGGAAAAAAGGTAAGCCTCTAGTTTTCTCTCTCTAATTCGTGTTCGTTCTAGTTCTCGTTTCTATAGATCTGTTTTTTGATTAGATTGATCTGATCATCGCTAAGTCTCGCTGTTCTTATCTCGGATTCAGTGAAAGTATGAGTGTGTTAGTTCTTAATCCGTGAAGAACATGATTGGGTTGATGAGTGTGTAGATGTTTATGTTTTGATTCAAATGCTTTTAGTTCATAATCCGTGAAGAACTTCTGATTAAGTGGATGAATGTGTAGATGTTAATGTAGGTTATGGTTTAATTCGATTGTTTAAGCTTTTGTAGGTTATTCTATAAATTGATAAATCGAAGATGTCGACTGAATCATCACGAGAAGAGAATGTTTACATGGCGAAATTAGCTGAACAAGCGGAACGTTATGAAGAAATGGTTGAATTCATGGAGAAAGTTGCAAAAACTGTTGATGTTGAAGAACTCTCGGTTGAAGAGAGAAATCTTCTCTCTGTTGCTTACAAGAACGTGATTGGAGCGAGAAGAGCTTCATGGAGAATCATTTCTTCGATTGAGCAGAAAGAAGAGAGCAAAGGGAACGAAGAACATGTTGCTATTATCAAGGATTACAGGAAGAAGATTGAAACTGAGCTTAGCAAAATCTGTGATGGGATTTTGAATGTTCTTGAAGCTCATCTTATTCCATCTGCTTCACCAGCTGAATCAAAGGTCTTTTACCTTAAAATGAAGGGAGACTATCATAGATATCTTGCTGAGTTTAAGGCTGGTGCTGAAAGGAAAGAAGCTGCTGAAAGCACTTTGGTTGCTTACAAGTCAGCTTCGGTTAGTGATTCTTTACTTCATTACAACATTTCAATCATCTTTTTATGGCTATGATTGATTTTGTTGTTATTGTTGTGTCATTCTTTGTAATAATCACAGGACATTGCCACTGCTGAGTTAGCTCCCACTCACCCAATAAGGCTCGGTCTTGCACTCAACTTCTCTGTGTTTTACTATGAAATCCTTAACTCTCCTGATCGTGCATGCTCCCTCGCAAAGCAGGTTTGTTTACACCTGATTTCAGTTCCTTTGCTTCATGTGAATTTGTTGTTATTCACTGAATAAGCTCCTTTGGGTTGTGCAGGCATTCGATGATGCCATCGCTGAGTTGGATACATTGGGTGAGGAATCATACAAGGACAGTACACTCATTATGCAGCTTCTTAGAGACAATCTCACTCTCTGGACTTCAGATATGACAGTAAGTCTCAACTCAATATAGATTCATTTCTCATTATATTGATCTTTCTTCCTCCAAAACCAATATATAGATTCATTTCTTAGTTCTGTAATTGACACCATCGATTCATTCTGGTCGATAGGATGAAGCAGGAGATGAGATCAAGGAGGCAGCATCAAAGCCCCAAGATGCGGAGTAAACTCGAAGAAGATGAAGTTCAGTTTATTAAAGGTAGAAACTTGATGAGATAATCTGAGTGAGTGATAAGCTCAGGATTCCTATAAGGACACTGTTTTATTGTTTGTTTGTTTGGAAACAATCTGAAAACTACTTGTGATTGATTCCTTTTTTTAGGTTCCTCAAAATTTCCTATTCTCCTTCTATTGCAATCCAAACTTGTTTTTCTATTGTTCTTTTTATCAATTTTTGGTTAATAAAGTATGGTCATTGTAATGCGTTTTAGTCATGCTTAAGTATCAAATGCAGTGACTCAAGTAAGACAAAACCAGAATGTTCATTCGTTAAGACAACAATAGAATTGAAGAGACGATTTACTTCCTAAACTGATAATCTGTAAGATCACAGTCATAGCTATTGATCAATCTACGTTAAACACGTTCCAAAACATCAAGAGCAAAACAGAGGACTCCACGACACCTGAAAACCCAAAGCCCGATCTTGTCCATGGCTTTCAAATGATTAGCTTCGACGACATCGTTCCAACCCCAATTCAAAGCATAATTCAACGTTCCTTTTCCAGAGTTCTTCTTCTCCATCGACCATATCTTCAAACGCAAACCCCACATTTGTGACCTTTCATTCACAACAATCGTTCCCACACCAACATTCTCGTCTTCTTGCTCGTTTTCTTCTTTGTTTATGGCTCGAGCTTCTTCAGGCGTTAAGAAGTTCTCTACGATTAACATACTGAAAGGCATTAAGAGTCTACTCTGGCTTGACTTAACATCACTCTCAGTCAGAGTCCTTTCAAAGACCATTCTAGGGTTTTCAACATCACCGTTAATGTTTTTCATCACCTGAAAAACCCAATTTGGTATCTTTCTCTCCACGCATGGCAAAGGACCAATCTTTGCTCTCTTAAATCCACCTTTACTCTTTCTCTGTTTCTGGGCTCGCCTCTTGCGGCTTGTATTATCTGTTAAGCACGAAGACGAAGACGGAGAAGAAGAAGTATTGTCGTCAATAGGGGTTGGTGGGTCTTTCGTCTTCGTCTTCTTAGACTCAATCAAACGAGACTTCAAATAACCAAGATTCATGATCGATGAAGACCCATTAGGGTTTCGTGGGTCTTTTGTCTTCAACTTCTCAGACTCAACCAAAGGAGAAGACTTCAAACAACCAAGATTCATGATCGATGAAGACACATTAAGATTCCCAAAGTGGTGTTGTGGGTATGATCTTCTTGTGAAGAATTTCTTCTGAATCTCTTTGTCTTCATCTTCTACAGAGAAGATCGTGGATTTTCTCCTATTTCGGCATTGTTCTTCATAATCACAGACCATAACGGCAGTATCAACTAGTAGATGAAAGTTAGACCAAATCGTCTTCTTCGAATACATATTCAATGTAAAAACCAAAAGCGTAGGGGTGAAGGAATTGTGAGGAGAAACTTAGAGAAGAAGAAGAGAACAGAGAAACTCAAGTAAAAATAGGTTAAATAAGGAATCGATTGCCTTAAATAAATACTTAGACTAGACGTTAGGGTATGTTTAAGAAAAGTTTCCTTTTTCTTAAGGGTTTTGGGGTTTTATTAATTATAGCCGTTGTAACACAATTACCATTTCGTTATTTTGGCACATGTTATAATTTCCATTTTTGTTGTCTCCAGAACCAAAGAGAGTGTTAACTTCTTTAACTTGATTTCAGTTTTATTAGTTAACATTGTTGTTTGACTAGAAAAACCGAACAATTAGGAATAAAATTGAAATGAGCATAAATCATACTTAAACGTTACACATTGTGACCAATAATTTAGTCACAAAATTTTGTCATACTAACGTGAATGAGCATAGCAGCCACTTTCAATGGTATCTCTCTCTCATTATTGTTGTATGAATTATTTAGTAAAATGACCAGTTTATTTATTCTTACCGTTTGTTTACAGTTTATTCAAATAAATTTCTAAGAATATCAATGACTATAACAATTATAGAACCTACTCGAACTCTTACGGAATTAAATATTTTGATAGACTTTATACATTATCTCACATACTCTTATACTCTATCATATAATTTTGTGGACTTCTTTCTTAAAGTTGGTATTTTTGTAGATATTATTTTTATATATATTTTTTAAATTATTTGTTACTATATATCTAGCCTTTAAAAATTTTTAAAATAAAATTATTTTTTTCTTTTATATTCCATTTTCTATACAATTTTATTCTTTTTTTTGGGATTTGAAACATATATTATTGGAAAAAACTGATATTGATTACTTCATATAATTTTTTATGCAATATTTATCATTAATTCTAAATTATTTCATTTTCATTTCATTGAAAATTATTTTTTTTATCAGATTTGTTAAGTTGATCAAAGAATTTACCATTATCAAAAAAAAAATTATCTTCAAAAGAATTATGTTTTTCAAAAAATAATTTTAACATTTTGGAGTAAGTTAACATCTATGAGTTTGAAAGATTCTTTCTAAAAAAAGCTTTGAAATCAAGAAACGATAACTCTAAAGTTTAGAATATTTATAAACATTTCAATTCACTTTAATTGAATAACACATGACTTTGAATTATTTTTTAAAACTTTTATCAAATAACACATAATATTTAATGATTATAAATAAAAATACCAAAAAAAATACACAACTTTAATAAATTTTTCAAAAATTAAAATTGAAGAACAGAATTTATTTAAAGATTTATAACTCTTTATAAATCATAGAGCCTATAAACTCTCTTTTGACATGTTGCCATGGTTCAGTATTTGATCTTTTATATGCCATTTAAATTTGTTCCCATCTTTACATATTTTGGTTTTTAAATTGATTCTACTTTTTTCTGTTAAATATAATGTTATCAATCATCAATTATGATATCATCTAAAACACATGTTATTTTTTAACTTCTCAGTTGCATAGTCAACAAAGTTCTTTTTGATCTTAATTATATATGTTATTTGAAAATGATCCCATCTTTACATATTTTGAATTTTAAATTGATTATATTCTTTTTCTGTTAAAATGTTATGATCTAAAAAATTGTTGTTGTCTATAGTTTTTCTGTCCACCATGCTTGTTAAGAATATCGTTATAAATTATCAGTTATAATATCATATCATATTATAACTTGTAAACATATGATCAACTAGCATAACAAAAGAAAAATATAATCTAATTTAATTTGATGAAAAATATAATAGAATGACAAATATAACTATTTCTGATAAATATAATTTAATTTTCCATATATTTTTATTATACAAAAAATGTTCATTAATAATTTACAAAAGGGTATAGTTTACCTGGTCGAATATTAATTACAAAATGCATACTGATCAACCAAAACTTTTTAAAAAAATTAACATGAAATTTTAAATTTTATAATATTAAGAAAAAAGAGTTGACAAAATATATATATATATATATAACATAAAACCGGACATAAATCCGATATAATAAAAAGTCTAACTAATAAGGGGGTGTTGTATTGAACCATGGATTTTAAATGATTGTGAAAGATTTAGATTTTATGAAATTTCAGATGATTTTAGATGAGTCCAGAGAAGTTCTTATGATTTGTGACAAAACTCCACCTAAATCCATGAGATTTGGATCTTTGTGTTTTTAACTAAAGAAATCCTCTGGAAGCTATTTTAAACACTTCACTTGAGATTAATGCAATTAGTTTCAACAGAGAAAAGAAGAAGAAGAAGCAGAGAGGACAATGCATCCATAGTTTTTCATGATTGGTATTGTTGATGTGCAGATTACATAAAGGGAACAATCAGCTATGGAAGCATACGAATACGTTGAAAGGATTCCAGAAGTGTATAAGATTGATTGAAACAGAAACTCATAAGACTTGAAAAACAAAGAGAACAAGAGCAAGCGATTAAGCTAATTGATCAAATACAGTAACTAAAGTAGACTAAACAAGACTCAAAATGTTTCATTTCAACCCCAAAAAAGAGAGGCAAAATCTTCACCTGAAACTAACGTAAGAGACAAGTAAGTAATCACCTGAAACTAATTAGACCCCAATACCTCAAGAGCGAAACAAAGAACTCCACGAAACCTGGAACTCCAAAGCCTGATCTTGTCGTTTGCTTTCAAGTTGTTACCTTTGACAACATCGTTCCACCGAGAGTTCAAAACATAATTGAATGTTTGTTTTCCACAATTCGTCTTCTTCATGGACCGTTTCCTAAACCGCAAATTCCACTTCTGAGACTTTTCATTAACCAGAATCGTTCCCACACCATAATTGTTGTATTCCTCTTTATTCATAGCTCGTTCCTCATCAGACGTCAAGAAGTCCTTGTTGATTAACGTATTGAAAGGGATTAAGAGATGGCTTTGGGTTGCGCTAACATCACTCATAGATAGAGTCGTCTCAAAGAACAATTGCGGGTTTTGGGTTGAGCTAACCCAGCCTGGTACCTTTCTCTCCATGGATGGATTCAGAGCAATCTTTGGTTTCTTGGATCCACTTTTTCTCTTTATCTGTTCCACATTAAGCCTCTTGTTGCTTGTACACGAAGGAGAAGAAGATTCAACCTTTGCTTTGTCGTCATTAGAGATTGGTGGGTATTTCCTCATCGTCTTTCTCCCTCTCACTGGTAAAGGGTCAACCTTTACTTTGTCGAATCCATCTGTTTGCTTTCTCGGTTTCAGATAAAGCCTGATCTTGCCGATAGTTTGGTTTGGTGGGTCTTTTCTCTTCTCAGTCCCATAAGACTGAAAACAACAAAGGTTTGTGGTCGATGAAAAAGTAGAAGCTCCATTGTTGTGATTATCCAAGTGTTCTCTGCATCGTTTCTTCACCGGAAGAGATGATGAAGGATATCTTCTTTTCGGAGAAAGATTGAAATGTCTCATCTGGTTTTTTTCTTTGTCAAAGACAATCTTCCATTCTTCTTCTTTTTTCTCTGCAACAAGATAACAACGTTGCAGTATCTGCTAGTATACGACGAAGGTGAGAAAGTGAAGTAAAAATACCACAGACAGAGACTTTTGTTAGAGTTTTCAGAATCGTATAGAGAGAAAACAAGATTCGAAGAAGAAAACAATCTTATTTTACTTTACAAAATGAACTGAAATGTTACAGATACAAGACTAATTCTCTGTTTATATAAATGCAGAGAACTTAAAACATAAGACTCGGTTTAACTAAACCAAAGCCAATCTAATCGTTAACCAAAGTATAACCAATCTCAATTAACTTTTTTTGGAACTGATTTTATGTAATAACCTTTCTTTAAAATGACCAGTTTTATTTATTCTTACACTTTGACTACAATTTTTCAAATATATTTCTAAGAAGTTTAAATGACTATAGCAATTATAGAATCTGATAGATTCTATTTTTTATTTTTATTTTGTAAAAATCTCATATTTTTTACAATTTATAATCAAAATTTTATACATGATCTCACATACTCTTACAAACTCTCACATATTCTTATGTACTATAACATAACATCAAACTTTAATAATGTATTATCATATAATCTTATTAATATATTTTTATAGAGGTCATTTTTAGTTTTTATTATATTATTTTTATAATTTTGTATTTTATAATTATTTGTTACTATATGTCTGACTTTTCAAAATTTCGTCAATAAAATTAAATTTTTTTATATTCCATTTTTTTATAAAATTTCTACCTTTTGGATTTCAAACATATATTATCATTGAAAACTGATATGGATTAATTCATATAAATTCTTTGTTTTGCAATATTTATATTTAATTATATATTATTTCATTTTCAGTTTTCTGAAAATTATTTTTATTTTCTGCATAATTATGTTTTATAAAAATAACTTTAAAATTTGGGGTAACACCTAAGATTTTAAAAGATTCTCTCCGTATAAACAAAAAATTTGTTCTGCAATGATGAATTGATCACTCTAGTTTTTATTCAAAGATTTTCTCATTTAGTCTCTACGCTTTCATCTTATAATCTATCTGCATTTACTGAATCTTATCTTCATTAAGAAACAAGAAGATTGTAATCAATCTACTAAACAAAACTTATGAACCTTGCTTTAAATCATCAACACCCAACAGTTGATCCAATTAGTAGAAACAATATAACCGAGGATTAGTGAATTTTTATATTTTTCAATTGGCTGGACTTATTAACATGATTATTGAGAAAGAGAATGTTGATATGTGCTTAACATGAGGCCAGAGCAGTGCCTTTCATGGATAATATGGACATTTGCCCTAGACCACCAATATTTCTTTCAATTTAAATGCCACATTTTTTATATCAATTAGTTAGTTAAAATAAATAATATCTTTAAACTTTTACAACTATAAGTATATTAGATGGCTAAATTTCAGGGTTCATGATATTTAAAATGTTTTTATACCAAATATTATATATCAATATACAGTATACTAAATACTTTTCTTATATATCAATATAGAGTATACTTATAGTTGCAATTTTTAAATATATTTATAGTAAATTTACTATAAATATATTTAAAAATTGCTAAAGTATTTACAATGTTTTAATATTTTGTGCAAATTATATAATGTTTTATTAATAAATAAAATCATATAAATAAAAATTAGTAGAATAGTATTTTATAATTTGCTCTAGGCATCAGCATACCTAGACACAGCAGTACTTGAGGCAAAAGGTGCTTCATAAGAAAATCATAAGACTATAAAAACAAAGAGATCTGAAACAGGCGATTAAGCTAATTGATCAAAGATAATTGATCAGATGAAGTAACCAAAGTAGACTAAACTTAAGAAACTTGATTTAATGTCAAAATATTCACTTTGACAAAGGAAAACAAAAGTCAAAATCTTCACGACCGAAAAATCTTCAAGACAAAATCTTGACCTGAAACAAACGTAAGAGATAAGTTAGTAACAAACCCAACAAAGTGTAAAAACAAGTTAATATGAAGAATCACCTGAAATCAATTAGAACAATAGCTCAAGAGCAAAACACAGAACTCCACGGTTTCTGAAACTCCAAAGCCTGATCTTGTCGTTTACTTTCAAGTTGTTACTTTTGACAACTTTGTTCCACCCAGAGTTCAAAACGTAATAGAATGTTTGTTTTCCACAATTCTTCTCCTTCTTCATTGACCATTTCTTAAACCGCAAATTCCACTTTTGAAACCTTTCATCAACAAGAATTGTTTCCACACCATTATTGTCCTTTTCTTTTCTATTCATGGCTCGTTCCTCATCAGGCGTCAAGAATTTCTTGTTGATTAACTTATTGAAAGGGATTAAGAGACGGCTTAGGTTTGAGCTAACATCACTCATAGTTAGAGCCCTCTCAAAGATCAGTTTCGGGTTTTCGACATCACTGTTAATGCTTCTCATCACTTGAAAAACCCACTCTGGTACCTTTCTCTCCAAAGATGAGTTAGGAGCAATCTTTGGTTTCTTCTGTTTTTCTTCTTCTTCGCGTTCAAGTAACATTGTTTCAGCCTCTCCTAGGGCTTGTAAACGAAGATTTTGATTTATGTCTTCTCTCGAATTATTCTGATTTTCTTCTTTTTTCTTTGCAACAACACAACAACGTTCTTCTTCTTCTTTTTGAGATACCATTATTGCAGCATCTGCTAGTAAATCAAAATTCGACATCTTTTTTCTCGAATGTGATCAAACTTATAACTTGAAGTTTTGTGAACAACAAAATTAGATAGAAAGAACTCTTTGGTAAAGAAGAGAGAAACTGGAATGAATATACCAAAGAGAGACACAGAGACTTCTTTGCCTTAAATAAAGTCTTACTCTAGAGTCTAGATTCGTTATATTCGTACAAGGATTTTGAATATTTTCAGTTTGATATTATTAAAAGATTCAAATCTAGATACACTTTTCAGTTTGATATTATTAAAAGATTCAAATCCATATATTGCATTTATCGCCAACATAAACTTAAGAGAATTTAATTATGAATTTTTTTATTATATATTATGAATCTTAAGTACGAAATTAATGTGAAATAAGTGTTTGTATTTAAATAATTAGTATTATTAATATTGATGTATTAAAATTATTTATAATGTTTTATCTATAAATTATGTAATTTTATGTTATCTATATATAACACTGAATTTTATCACCCTAAAAGTATCAATTAATTAAAAAATATTCATAATCATTACGAAAATATGTAAAGAAATAAATAATTAGTTACATACCTCAGAATTAGAAATAACTATATCAATGGTTTGACCAAATTCCTTATTTTACTTTATAAAATGAATTGGAAAGTTAGAGACACAAGACTAAGACTAATTCCTTGATTGATAAGACTTTTTGTTGAGCATAATGTTTTTATATGAACCAATCATATTTGAGAAATCTAAAATAGACTATGATTGGTTCCTACAAAAACATAATGCTCAACAAAAAGTTTTACCAATCAAAGCCTAATTATCTGTTTATACGAACGCAGAGAATTAAAACATAAGAGTCGATTTAACTAAATCAAAGTCAATCTAATCGTCAACCAATGTATGACCAATCTCAATTAACTTTTTTTTTTTTTGGAACTGATTTTATGTAATAACCTTTCTTTAATTTAGATTCCTCAAACTTTCCTACTCTCCTTCTGATGCAATCCAAACTTGTTTTTAAATTATCATTCTTATGTTCTATATTGTAATCCGTTTATAATATGCTTAAGGATCTAATTCAGTGTTTGGAGTAGACAAAAACAGAATCTATGCCTCTCTCAGTATTACCTAGTTTAGAATTTTTTCAGAATTTCTCTTTTGATTATTCCCTAGTTTGGGAAATCTTTGCTATGAGGTAATTTTTAGGTCATAAATTTTAGTCCGGTTTATGAACTATCCAAAATAAAGACGATTGTTTGTGGAGTTGTAGTTACGCTCACTAAATGTATTCCATTATTAAGACCAAAAGACGAGCTGAAAGTTTTATCTCTCTTAAGAATGTAATATTTTATTTGGAGTCAACAGACATCGTGTGTCCGTCCTCGATAAGTATCCACACCAAAGGTGTTCTGTTTTATGATTGCGGATATTATATTTTGCGTCTCAACTTTGTCGTGCAATGGAATATGGAGACAAATAAAAAATGTTCTATTAGAGTTTGTTAAAGATATAAAATATTAAGTGTTTTACCGAGATATTTCCTAATTGAGGCTCTCTTATTTGTGTAAAAATATATTTGTTTAAGAATTAATAAAAACTAAGATGTTCACTTGCTAATTCTACACAAGTCCTTTATGATTAAAATAGTAAAAGGAATTAAGAGTCTACTTTCGCTTGACTTAACATCACTCTCGGTCAAAGTCCTCTCAAACACCATTCTAGGGTTTTTAACATCACTATTAATGTTTTTCATCACTTGAAAACCCCAATTTAGTATCTTTCTTTCCACCAATGGTAAAGGACCAATTTTTGCGTTTTTAAATCCACTTTTACTCTTTCTCTCTTGTTTGTGGCCTCGGGTCTTGCGACTTGTATTCTCGATTATGTAGAATTATGAGTTTAAAATCAATTGGTAATAAATGGAAAGACTCTTATCTTACATATAGTACTAGTTAATTCCTATCCAAATTTCTGATGTGAGATCATTTTACACCCCCTCAAAACAATAATCGGAAAGGGGTGCGAGAAGATTCACAAAGTTAACATTTCGTTATAATGGCAAATGTTATAATTTCCATTTTTCTTTTCTCGAGAACTAAAGTAAGTGTTAACTTGTTTGCCCTTTATCTCAGTTTTTGCAGATAACAATGTAGTTTGAATAGAAAAACTGAACAATTAGGAAATGAGCATAAATCATACATAAAGGTTACACACTGTGACCAATATTTTAGTCACAGAATTTTGTCATACTAACGTGAATGAGCATAACAGACACTCCCAATGGTGTCTCAGAATATACACCTCTCTAATTATTGTTTTATGCATTATTTAGTTAAATGACCAGTTTTATTTATTCTTACAGTTTGATTACAGTTTTTTAAAATATATTTCTAAGGAGCTTAAATGACTATAACAATTATAGGATATCGTAGATTCTATTTTTTTTTATTTTGTAAAATTCTGATGAACTCTTACACACTTAAAAAAATCTCATATTTTTTACAATTTATAATAAAAAATTTATACATGATCTCGCATACTATTACAAACTCTCACATACTCATATGTACTCTAATATAACATCAAACTCTTTGAATCTTGTTTTTACAAAAAATGTCTTTCACTAATAAAATGATGAAAATACCCTCAAAAATTTTTTTATAAAGTTTTTTTACAACAAAATTTTTTTATACTCAAAATATTTTTTAAAAAATTTATAATGCTTTCTACGAGACCTTATAAAACTTTATAAATAATATTTTTATAAGTTATCTTACAAAACCTTATAAATAGTATATTTATAAATTATCTTATAAAACCTTACAAAGATTTATAAGATATCTTATAAAATTGTATAAAACCAAAAGAATAATAACAAATCAAATCAAATAAAACATGTTGTGGTCTAATACAAAAACTATATTAAGTTTAACTTTTCTGTGGGTTCCTTAAGTTTTGTACGATAAGTTATAAATTAATTTTTTATAAAGTTTTATAAGATAACTTATAAATTTACTATTTATAAGATTTTATAAGATAACTAATAAATATATTATTTGTAAAAATTTGTGGAATAAAACCTTATAAAATTTATAAGCTCTCTTATAAAGCCTTGAAAATTTTATAAGCTCTATTATAACGTCTTGGGAATTTTATAAACTCTCTTCTAAAGCCTTATAAAAAATGTTTGGAACAAATTTTAGACAAATAAATTTCGTAAAAGAAAAATATAACTGGTGAGAAAAAAAATTAGGCGGAAAAAAAATTTGTCGGGAAAAAAGTTTGAAAAATATAAAAAATAGTAATGTGATGGTATTTTGGTCATTTTTCAATAATGAATGGCATTTTTAAAATATTCAAAAAATATAGACAATGATGAAAATATTTTTCATTGAGGGCCATTTTACAATTCCTCCTTAATAATATATTATTGTATAATCGTATCCATATATTTTTTGTAGAGGTCATTTTTAGCTTTTTAGATATTATTTTTATAATTTTGTATTTTAATTATTTGTTATTATATGTCTGGTCTTTCAAAATTTCGTGAATAAAATTAAAATTTTCTTTTATATTCTATTTTCTTGTAAGATTTTTATTTTTTGGATTTCAAACATATATTATCATTGGAAACTTATATGGATTAGTTCATACAAATATTTTTGGCAATATTTATATTAATAATATATTATTTCATTTTCATTTTTCTGAAAACTAATTTTATTAATAATTATGTTTTTCGAAAAAAGAACTTTAAAATTTGGGGAAACATCTAAGATTTTGAAAGACTATTTCCTTAAACAAAAAAACTTTTTTTGTCAACAATATTTGGCCACAACTGGCCGGCCCATTAGTCAAGTTCATGCATAATGCAGGCGGCATGACTCGATCTCGTGATATGCAAGTGCATTTGCCATTTAGTAGACTTACCCCTGCTACTGGACTAAATGTCACTTGCCTTTAAATAAAAAACTTTGAAATCAAAAAACCATAACAATAAACTTTAAAATATATATAAAATCATTTAAACTCATTTTAGTTGAATGACACATTACTGTGAATAACTTTTTAAAATTTTCTGTCTAATAACACATGGCTTTTAGTGATTATAACAAAATCTTAAAAAACTAAAACAATAACATACAACTTTAATAAACTTTTCAAAAGTCAAAATTGGATAACAGAAATTTTTGAAAATTTACATCTTTTTATAAATCATAGAATTAATAAACCCATCTTTGATAAGAGGTTCAGTATATAAGAGGTCTAAAAGTGTTTTGAACTTAAATGAATAGTTTATGTTATTCGTTAGTTTGAGATCCACGTTAATTTGTATGTTTTTCAATTAGGTGTAAAATTTGATGAATTAAGTATTTTTTTCCTTATGAGAATACGTACGTACATCTAATAATTAATGTAAAAAGTATACCTTTTTATCCAAAGATTTTCTCATTATTTAATTTCTATGCTTTCATCTTATCTTATGATTTCTCTGTATTTACTGAATCTTATTTTTATTAAGAAACAAGAAGACTGTAATCAATCTACTAAACAGAACTTATGGACATTGCTTTAACTCATTAAGACCCAATAGTTATCCAATTAGTAGAAAAAAATCTAACAGAGGATTAGTGAATTTTTATTTTTCTTCGAGTGGCTAGACTTATTATCATGATTATTGAGAAAGAGAACGTTGATATGTGCTTAACATGAGGTGAGTTAAAGGCCCTAGACCATATTTAAAGGCCACAGTTTTATATAAATTAGTTAGTCAAAATAAATTTTATCTTTAAAATTTTACAATTATAAGTATATTAGATGGCTAAATTTTAGGGTTCATGATATTTTAAAATTTTTTTATACCAAATATTAAATATCAGTATACAGTATGCTAAATACTTTTCTTATATATATATATTGAAATTTACTAAAAATATATTTAAAAATTGCTAAAGTATTTACAATGTTTCAATATTTTATGCAAATTATATAATGGTTTATTTAATAAATAAAATCATATAAATAAAATTAGTAGAATAGTATTTTACAATTTGCTCTACGCCTCCCTATACCTAGGCAAGACACTGCATGATGCAAAAGGTGTTTCATAAGAAAATCATAAGACTATAGAAACAAAGAGATCTTAAACAGGCGATTAAGCTAAATGATGAAACATAATTGATCAAATGAAGTAACTAAAGTAGACTAAACTTAAGAAACTAGATTTAATGTCAAAACATTCACTTTGACAAAGAAAACCAAAAAGTCAGAATCTTCATGACCCAAAAATCTTCAAGACAAAATCTTGACCTGAAACAACGTAAGAGATAAGTTAGTAACAGCATGTTTAATGGTGAGACTTTTAATTTAAATATCTCACCAATTAAAATGTAATATTTTAATATAATATATTTTTTACTTAAATTTTAATTTTGAAAAAATAAATGAACCAATGAAAAGAAGATACCCATCTCTTTCTTAAGAGACCCAATGTAAGAATGAACCAATGTAATATTTTAAGTTTCTTCCTTAAATCTTTTCCTTAAGAGACCCATCTTTTCTTTTACACTACAAGAAAACATAAGGTTTACAACTTCAAATTTCGTCCCTAATTCGTTGTAAAGGGGGTTTACAACGAATTAGGGATGAACGCATTTTCGTTATGCCCAGATCGTAGTAACCTAAATTTCGTTGTAAATTCGTTGTAAAATTTCCAACACACAAATTTCGTTGTAACTTCGTCGTGAAACGCGCACGCGTTGTAAATTTAGCACCGCATTAACATCGCTTGTTTTACAACGAATTTACAACTACTGTAACATAAGAGATAAGTTAGTAACAAACCCAACAAAGTGTAAAACAAGTTAATATGAAGAATCACCTGATATTAATTAGACCAATAGCTCAAGAGCAAAACACAGAACTCCAAGGTTTCTGAAAGTCCAAAGCCTAATCTTGTCGTTTACTTTCAAGTCCAAAGTCCACAATTCTTCTCCTTCTTCATTGACCATTTCTTAAACCGCAAATTCCACTTTTGAGAGCTTTCATCAACAAGAATCGTTCCCACACCATTATTGTTCTTTTCTTTTTTATTCATGGCTCGTTCCTCATCAGGTGTCAAGAACTCTTTGTAAATTAACGCTTTGAAAGGGATTAAGAGCCGGCTTAGGGTTGAGCTAACATCACTCATAGCTAGAGTCGTCTCAAAGATCACTTTCGGGCTTTCGACATCATTGTTAATGTTTCTCATCACCTGAAAAACCCACTCTGGTACCTTTCTCTCTACAGATGGGTCAGTAGCAATCTTTGGTTTCTTAAATCCTTTTTTTCTCTTATTCTGTTTCACATTAAGCCTCTTCTGTTTTTCTTCTTCTTGGCGTTCAAGTAACATTGTTGCAGCCTCTCCTTGTAAACGAAGATACGACAATATCTCTTCTTTTTTCTTTGCAACAACACAACAACGTTCTTCTTCTTCTTTTTGAGATACCATTGTTGCAGCATCTGCTAGTATATCAAAATTCGACATCTCTTTTCTCGAATGTGATCAAACTTATAACTTGAAGTTTTGTGAACAACAAAATTAGATAGAAAGAATTCTTTGATTTAGAAGAGAGAAACCAAATAAAGTCTTACATAAAGTCTTCTTTGCCTTAAATAAAGTCTTACTCTAGAGTCTAGATTTTAGGGTTTTTCTGTTATACTCGTTCGTTTTAGTACAAGGATTTTGCATACTTTCAGTTTGATATTACTAAAAGATTCAAATCTAGATAAAATTTTAAAAAATATTTTCTCACCTAAACAAACAAATCTAGACAAATCTGAAATTTACAATCTAAATCTTATATCGAAGCGCCAATTTTATGTTGATTTATAATTGAGTTTCTAATATTATAAATATTAGTATAGTTAGTTGTATTGGTTTGAATTAAGTTAGTTATATGCAAACAGTCACAATTTTTAGACTAAGCGTCAAGTATTGTGTTGTCTGGTTCAAAAATCACAAATGGAAGAAATACAACTCTTCATTTGTATCGTTGCACTTTCTAATAAACTAATTTTTTCCTTAAGTAAATTAACAAGTTTCAGTAATAAATAAAGGAATCTATTTTGTTCTTAAATTGCTCTCTCCCTCTTCTATCTCTTTTCTTCAATATTCAACATGGTATCAGAACCAGGTTGGTATAAGAAGAAATCCGCTGCGAGAAGGAGAGAAAGATGGAGACGATAAGAAGAAGAGATGATGACCAGAGAGAGCACCATCAATCTGCACAAGCACATTCACATGTTGTAACTTCAAGAGGAAGACTCCAAAGGGATGAAGAAGAAGATATGAAATCTTCTCAAAAGGAAATGGAGATAATGGATGGCCCCCGTGGGAGTCCGGGCCGTGTCTCAGTCCCAGTGTGGCTGATCATCCGAAAAGACCAGCTAAGCATCATTGAAGATGGAGTTTGTAAGGAGAGTTCTGAAACTTGTTCAAAAAAGAAGGAGACTCTAGTGAAGATCACATCTTGTCTTATCTCGAAAAAGAAGGAGACTTTAGTGAAGATCACATCTTGTCTTGTCTCGAAAAGGAAGGAGACTCTAGGGAAGATCACATCTTATCTTGTCGCAAAGAGGAAGGAGACTCTAGTGAAGTTCACATCTTGTCTTGGCTCGAAAAGGAAGGATGATGCTTACCTCGAAAAAGAAATGGAGCATAACTCGGTTGAAAAGATAACCAAAGAAGACATAAAGAGTTCACACAAACATTTGGTAATCAAGAGGACACCAAAAATGGAGACTGAAGTAGGTTTGAGATTAAGTGGTGGAAAGACAGATTCAGACCGCCTAATAGGAGATTACCGTCGAGTACAAATGAACCGAACCATTGGGTCAAAGAAGATTGGTTGCTAGGATGCTGTCCCCGCGGACCGTGCGAAATTATTTGAATTTCATAACATTAAGTAAGTGGTTTGTTTATATAAATAAATAATTTATTTTGCGGGTTTTTTTATATCTTTGATCGCATATTTGGTTTTTCATGTAATATAACAGTCGATATGGTTTATGTTGTGTACCATTTTAAAACAGGTAGCATATTTGTAAAGTCTAGTGTTTGAACTTTAAAAAGGTAAAAATATTGACGTATGCATAATAAAATAGTTGTTGGAAGTTTTTTGAATAAAACAAGTACTTTAATTAATGAAACGTAGATGCACAAAATGTTAGTAGTAATAAGTTAATAAATATTCAAAACCAAACCATATACACACACAATTATATAGCTGTGTAACGATAGCTAACCATGATCACAAAAACTTGATCGAAGAATCAAACCTAGATCCGACCCAAAAAAGAAAATCTATATCCAAACCTGAAAAGTTAAAATATCCGAACGGATCCAAATATTTAAGACCCGAAGAACCAGACTAAACCAAGAACCAAATGGATACAGGAAGACCCAGTTTTATAGTACTTTTTAAGGTATTTTTTTAGTATTCTATGATTAATTTTTTATATTTTTTTTATTATGTGGATATTCGAAAGTATTTTTTGTTTTTAAGGCATTTTCTAGATTATTTAGGTATTTGTTATGATATTTTAAGATTTTTTGGATATTTCTGGGGTATTTGGGTATTCGAGTCATTTTTGGTTCTTTAAATTAGGATCCAAACTGACCCAAACCTGAATGAAACCAATCTAGAACCGAGCCGAAATAGTGATAGTACCTATATGGGTATAAAGAAAAAATTACTACATTTTTTACATAATTTCCGTCATAATTTTGTTGGTCATAATTACTTAGTATTTTAGTAAGAAAATAATGGGAAGTAGGTAGTTTTTTTGTGTCATGGCAAGTGAGTAGTTACAAGAGATCGTGACTTCAGTTAGCGAGTGTTGTTCAAAGCTTTCAAAATTAATTTTCAGAAAAGGGTAATTATGATAAATCTTATATACTAAAGCGAAAGATACTTTCATTTTGACCGTGTTAAATTTTTTAGGATAAAATTAACCTAAGTTTATAACAACCCTTTAAAAATAGAATCAAAGTGGTTTTGTTACACATTTTTATATGAAAATTTAAATTTAATAGAAAAATTCTAAAAATCTAAAATTTAATATATAAAGAAACATTTCGGTTACAAATGCGGTTATAGATTCGATTTTGGTTCGGTTTTGGAGTGGATTTTACCGGTACATAGATTTAGGACGCATTGAGGTATTTTATCGGATTTGGTTTATCTAAGTTGGTATTTTGGTTATTTTGTTTTAAGGCATATTCAAAATTTATATTTTTCAAATATAGTTTGGTACGGTATAGATTAAGTTTAGATTCGGTTATTTCTATATAAAAGTTCAAAATTTGAAAAAGATTTAATAAAAAAACTCTAAAATTTGGTTCTTGATTGGTTCCATATCGGATTTGGGTTCTGTTTTTTAAAATATATAAGTTTAGGACTTATGGAGTATTTTGTCGGGTTTGGTTTGAATTAGATTCTTCTAATTTAGGTTGATTTTAGTTTGGGTTCGGACCACTAGAACCACATTTTGAAAATAATATTCAAAATATAAAGTTGAGATCTAAGAACCAAATAAACACGAGTTAATAGACAATCAAGTACCATGCTATTGCGTGGTTTGAATATTAGTATAAAATTAAAGGGTGAGAAAAAAAACTTTTAAATTGTAGCTTTAGTTAATTTCTTACAAACTGAAGTTATAAAATTATCCTCCCTTTTATTAAGTTTAGATACGTAGTTTAACTAGAAAAGACACTTAATTATTAAAAAGTAAAAATGATATTAAATAGATATAAAGGATTAAGTTTCTATGATTATGTACTTATCGGCAATTGACTTATTTCCTCTGTCGAGAGAAACTGAATTTTCAATTAGATTGTATAAAATCTTAACCATAATCTGATGAGATATTATTTAAATAATGATATATTTATACTAATATACATAAGTTAATTTCGAAATATTATTATTTTTTTTTTCTTATACTTGTTTAATTTAACTTTCTGAATATAAACTATAGCATAAAATATTGAGTTTCTAAAAAAAGTTTTACTGAAATATTGTGAAAGAATATAGTAGATTAAATTATTAATTGAACATTCTCTTTTATCTGCACAAATTTTGAACTTTCAAAAAAATCAT
Organism: Lepidium aucheri; assembly: GCA_900406435.1. Lineage (NCBI taxonomy): Eukaryota > Viridiplantae > Streptophyta > Magnoliopsida > Brassicales > Brassicaceae > Lepidium > Lepidium aucheri. The sequence continues at coordinate 4,298 of OVBA01002339.1, read as the reverse complement.
TATAATATCAATCTCTATTATAATAAAACCATAGCAATAAGATTTTTCGTATCTTTGTAGTAAGTAGTAATATAATAGAGATTTTAAATCTATAAATTTGTTTTGGTTGATTGATTTGTTTTAACTAATTAATTTGTCTCTTTGTTTAGATAAGATTTTTTTACCTAATTATCTATTTTAATTTCAGTTACTACACTTCTGATAAGAACATATAATAGCTTCGATTATTTTGATTGGTTCAATATTTTAAACGTGATCATCCGTAATATTAATTAAAAATTAATATAAAACATCCATATATATATATATTATAAAATATTATATGTAATATAGAATAATATATTAGAGACATATAATAATCATTAAGCGTAATGTTTATATACACACGTATATAAACATATATGTATATACATATATATTACTATCATAAATTATTTTATTTAATTTTAACTATTTCATCATATAAGAGATATTAGTAATCAATATTTATTTAAATGAATTTTTCCTAATCTTTTATATAATAAAAGCGTAGCATTAACTTAAATACCGTGTTACATTGTATGCTTTTGACTAGGTTGTATTGTTACTAGGAAATATAATCACATAATATTTGTTCCACAATTATATTCTGATAAAATTTTATAAATAATTAATTAATTATTATTATCTAGATTAAATATTATTAATTAATTAATTATATTCTTATTATCTATTATAGTTAAGATTTTAAGGCTCTAGGAAGTTTATACGAAAGAGTTTGGTCAAACCATTGATATGGTTATTTGTGATTCTAAGGTATGTTCTTAATATTTATTTACTTGTGTATTTTATAATAATTAAAGTATTTTCTAATCTTTATTATAATAAAACTGTAGCGTTAAATTATCTGTATATTTTTAATAATATAAAAATTTAAAATCTATGATTAGTTGATTTGTATTAGATAACTAATTTGTCTGAATAAAATTTGTTTAGATCATTTGTCAATGATTCGGTTGTATCTTTGTCTTTTTGTGGTAATAAATTTTTATTAATGTGATTTGATTGGTTGTATTTTAAATCAGCCACATTTTTTCTAAGTTTTTACAAGAAAATAAGTTTGTTAAGATTATGATAAGGTCTTTAACTAAACAAGTTCCGTTTGTTTGTTAAATTATGATAAAAACATTAATTCAATAATTAACTACATACTTTATATCTAAGAAAAATCATACAAAATATATTCCTAATCCTAACAAAATATAAATTTAATCAAAGTCTATGTAAGAGACATCTTGGGACAAAATTAATAATACCAACGAAATTGACACTCTTTCTTTCTTCGAAATTTCTTTGTTAAAACCTAGCAAAGAAATTTGGAGGATTAAAGTCAAAATTCTAAACCTCTCAGAGGTATACACCAAAGAACATGGTCAAACGATTGATATGGTTCTTTGTGATTTTAAGGTATGTTATTAATAATTTATTCATGTGAATGCTTTTATTTAGTTTAAAATATTTTTTAATTAATTGATATCTCTATTATAATAAAACCATCGCAGTAAGATTTTTTGTATCTTTGTAAAAATATAATAAAGATTTCAAATCTCTTGATTTGTTTTGATTGTTTGATTTGTTTTGATTGTTTGATTTGTTTAAACTCATTAATTTGTCTTTTTGTTTAGATAAGATTATTTTTTAAAACTAATTATTTCTATTGGTTTGATTTCAATAAAACATAGAATTGAAAAAGAAAATTTAACCATTTAAGGTTTGATTATTGTTGGTTTAAAAAAGAATCGCTAACCAATTTTTTTCTTCTGAATCGCTAACCAATTAAGATTTAATTTTTTTAAAAAAATAATTATTTCTTTTGAATCGATTTCAATAAAAACATACAATTAAAAAGAAAAATCTAATCATTTAAAATTTCATTATCGCTGGTTGAAAAAAGAATCGCTAACCAAGTTTTTTTTCTTCTGAATCGCTAACCAATTAAGATTTAATTTCTTTTTGTTAAAAAATAAAATTTTAACTAATTAAGATTTGATTTTTGTTAGTTTAGAAAGACCAATTAAAATTTGATTTTCGTTGGTTATAAAAAAAAATCTTTAACCAATTAAAATTTGATTTTCGTTGGTTTAAAAAAAAAATTGTTGAGACTTTGATAAAAACCTTAATATGATTTTATTTGTTTTAACAAATAAGTTTTTTTGGATTTTGATAAGAACCTTAATTTAAATACTATTGGTCAACGCAATAGATAACAACAAAAAATATAGTATTGAGATATTCCTAATCCAAATCTCTATATATAATAAAATAGTAACGCTAATAGATTTATATATTTTATAATAATTTTTAAAAATTATCTCTTGATAATATTTGATAAATTATTTAACTAATTCTTATTAATATCTTTATACACATAATATTAATAATTTTTTTAAATTTTCATATAAAAAGATTTTCAACTTATATTTCTATTATAATAAAACCGTAACAATAAGATTTTCCATATCTTTGTAATCAAATAATAGAGATTTTAAATTTTAAATTTGTTTTGATTGGTCAATTTATTTTAACTACTTTATTTGTATAAGTAACATTTGTTAGATAGTTTGTCACATGATTTAGTCTTATTTTTATCTCTTTGTAGCAATAATTTTTTTTATTTTGTTAATAGAGATTTTGGTTATGATTTGGTCACTTTTTGAACCATAATTTGATTGATTATATTTTTGAACTTTAATTTGATTTAGTGAGTTATAATTATTTTAAAAATTAAGTTAATTAAGATTATGATAAGATCCTTGATTAAATAAATTTTGTTTGTTAAATATGATAATAACATTAATTCAATAATTAACGAAATACCTTATATGTAATTTAATAATTAAATTTAAACTCCCTAAATTTCTTTGATTAGTTAATTTTTTGAAATTAATTAATTTATCTTTTCGTTTAGATAAAATTACTTTTTAAAAACGAATTATTTGTTTTTAATAAATTTTAATAAAAATATACAATTAAAAAGGAAAATCCAAGCAATTAAGATATGATTTTTGTTAATTTAAAAAGGAATTTCTTACCAATTAAGATTTGAATTTTTTATGTTAAAAAAGAAATTTTAACCAATTAAGATTTTATTTTTGTTGGTTTAAAATAAAATCTCTAACCAATTAAAAATTCATTTTCGTTGGTTTAAAAAAAACATTAACCAATTAAGTTTTGATTTTCGTTGGTTTAAAAATAAATGTTTTGTTTTGATTTTGATAATAAACTTAAAATGAGTTTGTTTGTTTTAACAAATAAGTTTGTTTGTATATTCATAAGAGCCTTAATTTAGATATTATTGTTCATCACAATAGAAAACAACAGAAAAAATATTTTATTGAAATATTCTTAATCCAAATCTTATTACCTTATATTTAGGGGAAATCAAATAAATGATATTCTTAATTCTAATAGAACAAATTTTTTAATCAAAATATATATAAGAAACATCTCAAGACAAATTTAACAACATCAATGATTTTTGTACTCTTTTTTTCTCTCGATTTTTGTTTTTTTCATCGTGTATTTTTCTGAAATTTTTTTGTTGAAACCCAACAAATAAACCTGGAAAATCAAAGTTAAAATTCTAAAACTCTAGAAAATATACACTAAAGTACATGTTCAAACTATTAATATGGTTCTTTGTGATTTTAAAGTACATTATTAATAATTTATTATGTGAATACCTTTCTAATAATTTAAAATATTTTCTAATTAATTGATATATATATATACATATATATATATATTTCATGGTGATAAAATTCACTGTAATATGAAGAACAATGAATTGGTTTCTAAATTAAAAAAATTTCTTGAACAAATGAAGTATTAAAATCATTACAAATCTACCAGTTTCTCTTACAACACAAGTTTACCGTACTTCTACCCATAACTTCAAGGTTTCTATCATGTACACAACCACAATTAAGCGAACAGATCCTCTACCAGATTCTGTGTTCGGATTAAAATTGGTTGATTACCCTAAATTACTTGAAAGACGACTCAAAGATATCTATCTTATATGTAAGTAATAATTTTCTTAAAAAAATATTACTTTCGACAGTAAGTATTATATATAAAGACATTATATATCTTATAAATTTTATATACAATCAAAATTTTGGTAAATATATTAATTATAATATGTATATATTTTTTGATTATAAGTATTATTTTTATAAAAATAAGTATATTTGTTATATATATATGACATAAAAACAGAAAAATCTATAATCTCAATATAAATATGCAGAAAATAA
>OVBA01002338.1:0-35285 GCA_900406435.1 Lepidium aucheri | reverse complement strand
ATGAAAGTTGGGCTTTTTTCGGCAATTCATGTAAAGTTCATGCTTTATTTGACCGATTTCCCATTTATTATTTGATTTATAGTTGCGAGTAATGAGAGTAACTTACTTACTATTTGACTTAACTGTGATAAATACTAAAATTTTCAAAATTACGAAAAGAGTAACGAGTATAAAAAGAAAAAGAAAAAAAACTAAACTGAGTAACGATATGCCCAACTCTTTATCAATATTTGTTTGAGTTCCAATTTAGGATTGGACTTTATGGTCTGATACATCCTTAACAAAAGATAATCCCTCAGTTTTATAAACTATATACAGACTATTGTCCTAATTAAAGAATGATATATTTTGAATAAATGTAATTTAATAATTATTCTGTAGCAACATATGTATTTATGCATAATAAATTAAAAATCTGTTGCTCTTCTCTCTCTCTCTCGTTTCCCCATTTCTCTCTAGAAAACATCATCAACAAATCTAAAAGCTCTTTTGTCCAAATTGGCGCTCTGTGCAACAAAATCTGAATAAAGCTCTTCGCAGACATCTCTTGTCGATCTCCGAAACCTTGTCCTGTTGTTTTTTCGTGTAAGGATCCTTATTCTTGATATTTAACTTTTTGTTTCGGCTCGTTTGATGGTGAGGGATTTGGATCTCGTCTATATCATCGCACGTTAGCTTGTTGGTTGATATGATTGTTCGTGCTTCCTTTGGTCCGCTTTTGTTTCTGTTCTTTGTCTCACTCAATTTTGAATGTGAGATTGAATTATTATATTTGTGCTTGAGGGTTTCTAATGCTTACTGTTCTTTATTCGTATCAATGCTTATACATTTATTTGCTCATTCTGTTTTTATTTTATCATCCTGTTCATGTTCTTCAGTCATGTTCACAGAGAGATTAACTTAATTATGATGAATGTTATGTTGGTTCTCTGTAACTTATTTTTGTTTTTTCTATCTATGTTGAATGTGAATAAAGTTGTTTCTCTTGTGGTAACAGTGCAAGTCTGTAAATGTTTTGTATATATCATTTAATTACAGGTTGTGTATCGAGTATGTCGCAGTCGAGCTATGGAAACAAATCCAACAACATGATAAATGAAGTGAATGTTGTCCCTGACATGGAATCTCAAGCTGTTCAAAGTTCAGAAGGATGGGGATCGTCGTCACCTATAGAGGTCACAAAGGATAGAGGAAATACCAGTGAGAATCAGTTGGTGGTTTATGACTCAAAGGGAAATGATACTGAAGAAGAAGAAGATCAACCAATTCAATCTCAACCTCTGCCATTCAAAACACAATCGCATTCACCATCCATTGGGGCTTTTACTGTACAGTGTGCCAGTTGTTCGAAATGGAGGATCATGCCCTCGATGGAGAAGTATGAAGAGATTAGGGAACACCTTCTAGAAGATCCATTTTTCTGTAAAAATGCAAATGAGTGGAAGCCAAATATGTCTTGTGATGTTCCTACAGATATCTCTCAAGATGGAACTCGGCTTTGGGCTATTGATAAACCAAATATCTCTCGCCCACCCACTGGTTGGCAACGTCTACTAAGGATTAGAGGTGAAGGAGGCACCAGGTTTGCCGATGTGTACGTTCTAGTTACTCTTTACCCACTTATGTCAAACTACTTGTATCTCTTAAAACCACAATATCAGTTTTCCTTACAATTCATTTTTTCTTTCTTGTTTCAGCTATTATGTTACTCCTTCAGGAAAGAAGCTTCGATCCACTGTGGAGGTCCAAAAGTTAGTTTTCATACTACTTTATTTCCATCTTTTTCCTTTGCCAACACTAACAATTAGTTTTCACGACAGAGTCTTATGTAATTTATTAACTGTTAATTGATATGCACTCTTTCTATTTCCTGATTCAGATTAGTATTTTAGGAATTTGTTATCGATAGAGAGGTTTGCTTTTACCTCCGATTATAGATAATTATGAGGCCTCGGTGTATTGATGTCTTACCATTATCTGTCGACCAATAAGCAGGAGCAGATAGTTGTCTCGTGGTGATCTAGAGTTAGGCAGTGATGCAAATTACATATAATCTTGCCACTGTTTTGTTTTACCAACGACACTTTGCATTGCTTTCCCTGAAGTACTTGAGATCAACAACAATGATCGAAGAAAAACTTAGCAATTAGGATTAGCAATTTGTTTTTAGTAATGTGTAGACAGCTTCTTTACACGCTTATAAACTACATTGCTGGCTTGCAGATACTTGAATGACCACCCTGAATACATAAGAGAAGGGGTGAAACTTTCAAAGTTCTCGTTTCAAATCCCGAAACCTCTGCAGGACGACTATGTGAGGAAGCGCCCAGCTAGATTAATGGAGTCCGGCGAAAATACAAACAATAATGTACCTACTAAAGGTATGCTGCTTTCCCACCTTTCTTCTATATCAAATGCCGGGTAGACTTTGTTTAGTTTTTTTGGTTATATAAGGACAACATCTAAAACCAACATTCTTGGTTAAATACCTATTAATGTGATAGTTTCAGCCATAATGTGCTTAATGTTACACAAACCAACAACGTCTGATGTCTTAAGGAAATTATCAACAAGAAAAGGCTTTGGTTTCATTGAATAAATATCACTTGTGCATGTAATCCAACTTTTACAATTTTCTGACATTTCAATCTGTCTTGTTTTGTTCAGCTAATCCGCTAGCGTTTATATCTCCTGATGATCATATAGCGTCGCAGCTAGGTAAGCCAACCAAGTCTGGACTTTATGGTTCACATGATCAACCATCAAAAAAGACAAAAACACCAAAGCAAGCGATCCGTAGCTCCAATGATTAACTAGCCAATATATAAACTAGCTAGACAAGAACGAACTATCATCTTCTCGGGTATATATCCTATCTTCTCGGGTATATATCCCATCTTCTTTCTTGGAAAATAGAGAAATTAATTTTTTTTTTTAAGTTGAGTATATCGAAGAAGTCGATGTGGTTAGCTTATTTTGTGTATACGATCTCTTTTGTTTTGCAGTGTAACCTATTTTAAAGTACTTTCTATAAAGAAGATGGGTCGTTTTCGGGTGGTTTTTTTGGTCTCTAAGTTACTGGATTTTCATGGTACTTTAAAGTTAATGTTGTTAGAACAAAAATCAGATGGATTGCCAAAGGTAAAGCCATTTCTCAAAATTAGCGTTAAGCTTAGGAAGTGAGTATCAACAACATAATTTGTAGCTTAAAACTTTAGGCCATCATTTCTTGTGTTCTTAGGATCACATTCACATACACACTAAACCAGCTTTGCTTTTCAACTCCATACTCATATGAATAGAGTATGCAGCAGCTTCATTCCTAACTAGATTGCATTATAAGATCTTGATTTTGCAGTTTCAAGCACAAAAACGATCATATTTTCTTTTGTGATCTATTTTGTTTTGTAGTCATCAAATCCTTGTTAACAGTTAGAAGTGCGTTTAAGTTGGAACGTTGATTATATCCGTGGTTAGGTTAATAACATCTTAAAAGATAATATTCCAAACCAGCAAAGGAGAAGATGTAGCTAAAGCCGTTTGGTAATACGTACAAGCAACAAAACTACGCTACACCTCTAATCTCCACAAAAGACAGAACAAAACTAACAACAAATCTGCCTCAATCCCAAATCAGTGGTCTCCTACCTCCTGTGCATAAGCTGTATCATCATCGGAACCAAGTAATGGGAGTAGGAGTAGTACTGACTTGTGGGACTTGTGAAATCATACAGTTTTGTTGTGGCTGCCATTGATGCAAGCCAAAACCATAGGTAGGCTCTTCTTGCAGCTGCACTTGTGGCGGAAATGATACACCTGAGCTTTTACTGTTCTCGATCGTCTCATTGGTTGTATCATCCATTACCACATCCTCACCTGTCTCATCCAACTCAGTAATCTCTATTGTACTTGGTTTTGGGGAGTTTCCTGTGGACTGTGAGTAAGGAGATTGAGAAGGATTCCAGCAAACAACTGCTTGGCATTTGTTGGATCTCTGATCTTCAAAGTGGTTACAATCAGCGTTTGTTGCGTCACGAAGAAATTTATCTGCGCAAAACAAAAGGAGATGTCGACATTCAGAAATCACTTATCCTAAAGATTCTTAATCACTAGCCAGAGGCAAATACAGGCTTTCATGGATACAAGCCAGAGACTACATAAAACAGCAAAATTCATTCCTAATATGTATGACCAATCTCACCGTAAAAGCCATATGACCTTCATATCTAGATTTATGTACTCAATATACATAGTCTATATAGCCTCTTTAGAGGAAAACGGAACCATATGACAGTGCAGAAACAGAAAAGTGAGACAGCTTTATAGCTGAATGAGCTATGACATCTTTATACGGTTTTGCTACTAGTCTTTTGACAATCTTACAAGATTATTTTGCTGAAACTTATCTCACTATCAAAAAAGGTTCAGAAGAATTATTACTCATTCACTTCAACCACACATTGTAATACCTAATAAGCATTGGTTCAATCAAAACATCACTCAGAAGATAATGAAGTTGTAAGAAACTTACTATTCAACCCAGAAATCAAGTGTCTATCAACAAAAATATTTCCAGAAGTAGGCTGATGATGATGAAGAGGTTTAAATAGAACAATTGCTCTTTCATCATTTACAGGTGCAAGCTCGATTTGTTCTGCAACCGTCTCTTGCATCGTTAAATCGGTTTCCTCTTCCTCCATAATCGGTGGCAAATCAACATCCTAACGAAATATAAAAACCGAAATTCATCATGATCACGAAACTTAGGGTTTTCAAAAATCTAGAAAAGAGAATTTGTTAAATACTCGTAGAAGACGAATTTTACCAGACGACGAATCTTCCTGGCCGGGGAAGAGAGGGAAAAATCAGAGAATTCTTCGTTTACTCGGTCAATATCCTTTCTCTTCATCGGGAAACGCTCGTTGTCCTCCATTGTTAGTTCTGAATAGCGAGTAAAAGCTTCAAGCAGAAAGAATAATGAATCTAGTAAAAAATCTGGAGAAGTAAGAAGCGAGATGTATAGAGAGACAGAGAGAGAGAAAGGGTCTTTCTCAGATTTTCTAGAGGAATCCAGAAGGAAGAAAGCAAAACAAACCTTTTATTTCATGAAATTCCCGATTCTTTTTCTGGTAAAACAGATTTCCGGTTTAGCGTAAGCCAAACCAATTTTTTTTGGAAAAATGTCAATGAAACGGAAACTTACCAAAAATCTCAAATTAAACATTTCAACTATCATAATTCCAGACTAAATCATATATTTTTAGTTGCTTCTACTAAAACCCTAAATTTTGTATTAACTAAACCGATTTACCCCGACATTAAATTGTTCAACGGAACCAATGAATTCTATTTTAATCTCGTTAAATCTCTCAATAAAGTTTTGCATTTTCGAATTAGATATTTCCTTCAAACAATTTAAGGTGGGGGTAAATCGGCTTGCTTAACGCAAAATTTAGTTTTTTTTAATAAAAACCAACTAAAAATATATGGTTTAATATAGAATTTAGTTGGATGTTTGATTTGAAATTTCTGAAATTGATACAACAGAGTGTAAAAGTAGTAGGCAGTCATCATAAATACACCATGATAAAAAGAAGAAACGATATCTTAACTAGTAAATCAGCACAACCATTCTTAGACCTAGGAACATGGTTATATTGGATGCCCGGAAAGTGACGAACTCATTCATGTATCGTGGTGACATATGACTACAATCAGAGATTTGGCTTGTGGGAGGTTAAAGCTTTGTACAAAATAGATCAATCTCCCTCAAAGATAAGATGTGTGTATCCTTTGGTCGAAGCCACTTGGAGAGTCCAAATTAGTGCAGTACATTCACCCTCTTCAACCGTATGGTGACCTTGGAATTTTCCCCTTCCACCATTTATGAAATCTTCATTTGAATCACGAATAACATATCACATACCTGAAGGTTGGTTGCCAACGTAATGTGACACATCATAATGACATTTCAACTAGTTTAATGGAGGTCGTTCCCATCCCTGAGTCTGTGTGATGACACGATTATATTGCAGCATTGGCAATGAGGGATTAATATCCTAATTGCCTTGATTTAACCATTCATGTGTATCGAGAATGGCTTTATCCAAAGTGTCCATAAAAGGACGGGAGGTATGACCATATACCAACTCATTACGACTTTTCCAAATACGCCAAAGAAGCCACATTGGAAGATAACGAGCAAGAGGAGGAAGTTGATTATTGCGAGTATAGGAGATGAGGTGATTTAGTTTTTAGTCTTCGGCACCTGGGAGTCACTTATAACATGTAACGGTATATCGGACACACGCCACATAGCAAGAGCATATGGACACATAAATATGGCATGATTAGTGGTTTCAAAGTCACCACAACATCTCAAACATTGATATGAGGTAGCTATATTACGCTTCTGTAGGTTTTCAGCCACTCCAATAGCTCCTGATCCCACACGCCATAACACTCCTTCATGAACGCTCTAGTTAGCAACCTTTAGACTTAGTCTTTACCATTGAGGCTTCTAAGAGGTTCTAACCCACGTTTCACAAACATACAGACAATATACAGTAAGTTCGACCATGGGAAAGCCGAACACTAAGTCAAGTTACGTTCCAGTTTTATACTTCGTCAAAATTCAGTTTATCAATTCTTTCTAGGCAGCCCAAACTAATCAATTGAGCAACTTAACCATTTTGTTCTAACAATCTTACGCGATATAGACACAATCAATCATAGGTACACGTACCTTAGCACATTTAGTATGTCCGTACCTGAGATTAATTTTGTCGCATGTTCTGTCCATCCTGTGCTCTGTTCTGACTTGACCAAGTCTGCTGTACATACCACTTCCCAGGCTGTTCCATCTTTTGTGGTGCTACTCAGCCTATCTGTCTGTCTGTTAATCCGAATCCAACCATGATGTGCCTTAGTCTGTTATCCAAACTAATCTGGACTACTGTCTCCCAAACTGCTCATGACCTAGCTCTTTCGTGACCCATTGCTCAACTCATCGGCCACTATTCATTTTCAAACTGCATGTTTGTCTCACCCAGATCCGAGCCATGTTCCACCTTTATGAAGATAGTCTGATCTTCCATTAACCATGCACAATCAATCCTTTCCCTTCTCAAATCTTGGTCCGAGTTTACCATCCTCTGTCTCGACCATCTTTCATAGCATCACGAACAAGATCCATACAATATCATTCCAATCTAGACACGTTTCCTTGTCTACTCGTTTACCCTCCACCATCTCTCTTTATTACCCAGTCACACAACCAACCACCCTATAAAGTGACTAAGTAATAAAGAGAGATGGCTCAGCTCCTCCAAAACCATCGGTGATTGGTTTCCACCAAAATCATCCGTCCTGTTAGTAACACCATACATCAGTCAACCTACATCAGTCTGTATCACCTCTTTCTCGTCCCAACTTGAAGATCCATTCATCCTTTCAATCACACCAATCTTCGTCCCAATTCACGGTCCAATTATCCCTGATCAGAATCCAATCATTCACGATCACAACTCAGTCATCCTTGCTCACATTTCATGTAGCTTTGGTCATAGTTCAATCATCAATTAAACCACACCCAAATTCCCTCGATCACACTCAACCCTTTTCCATATCATAACTGATATCTGTCGATCATGGTCGCATATTTCTTACGGACTTGGAGTAAATCTGATCTCCATCCGACTTTAGCTCTTAGAGCCTTTTATCGCACCTTGTTGGATCATCTATCGAAGCACACTCAGATCTTGTCGATCACACTCGATTCACAGTCAACCTTCCATGAATCAGAACTGAAACCCTTCCATCACAGACACAGACTACTCAGAAACCCATGAAATACATCAGATCCTGATCAATCCATAGCCATCGAAACCCATTCTTTTTCTCTTAGGTTAAATTGTGTGTTCATCTCTTGGTTCTCTTTTGCGGGTCTGTTCTCTTGTGTTCGTGTCTCCCCTAATGTCGGCCAATAACCCTTCTATTGATAAGGTTTTTTGTGAAATCCTAGTCACAGGAAACCCTAACTGATTCCAAGCCAAACCGGTTAGACCAATCATTTAAACTAAACTAGATCTCTATCTGTGGTACAGTTAGTTCGTACCAGGACTCGGCAAGACATGCCCAGTCATTTACGAACACTGTCTAGACACCAACCAAACATGTCTGAATACCAACTAGACTTTTCTGAACATGGACCAAACATGTCGGAACATGATCCTTGTCTGAGAATCTCGGAGTCTTATCCAAATTGACTAGTCTATTCGAATATCTCACACCCTTATCCGATCCACGACCAATCCGGTCCGGATCAGACTTACTTGTGTGGTTCTGACCAGCCTGTTTGAATCCGACCATCTTGTCTAGTCCGACCAACTTGTAATAATCCTACAGTTCTATTCGAAAATCATATACTTGTCTGAATTACATGAACCATGTCTGAAACCCACAGACATAACTCATTTTCTACTCACGTTCAGATTCCCTTAGCCATTTTCACCTTTCGGTCATGCCATCACGACCTTTTCACAGTCCTATCCAGATTTACATGTCTGTTCCACTGGACGCAGGTGTTACAAATCTCCTACACTTAAAATGAATTCGTCCTCAAATTTAGGGGTTAACAGAACTTTGTGTTATTCCTTAGCTTTTCTCTCAAAACTTCCAGTACTTCATTTAACTCAGATATCACTTCGTACTTTGCTCAATGACTTGAGACAAAATTCGTAACCAGAATCGCAATAAAGCCATCTACTCAATCGAGCCAGAACAAATTAAGACATGTTGCACACAGAGTTCGTTAAGATCTGCCACTTAGCACTACTCGAAAGTCTTGACCCAAGCAAGCCTTGGCAAGCCCTAACTCTCAAGGGTGTTGCCTGATCGTAACTCCGAATCAGTCCAAGTTGACAATCAAGTACGAAAAACAGAATACACAGACCACGTCACTCAGAACATAAAGAGGTTGCAACTAGTCCCAACCCATCTATACTTAATCGAATCTTTACCCAAAACAAACCTAGTATAACCCACTATCACCAGAGACTTAACTTGATCCCTTTACATTCAGTCTTCCATGACTCTTTACAGAATTTTCTCAATTCTTTCAGATCCTTCCCATATTACTTCCCTGGATCACTTACAATCCTTACCAAATTTCACACCTTGGCTACCCACGGTTCCAAGATGTTCACACAGACATGCCATAGCAAACCCATCGGGTTCTCATATACGCAATAGACCATATCCTGACAAGCTTCCTCAGCTCTCAAAAAATCTAACTCAGATACGCTTTGACAAACACCAAGTTCTTAAAGACGCACAGAAAAACTATCATGCCTTGAAGGACTTAATCCACCCAAATACTTCTTACAGTATCGTATCAGACTCACCACACGTTGCGATCATACTCATGACAAGTTCATCTTGGCCCAACAATAATCATCAGTAATAATCAATAATATCTCAGTGAACTATGTCCGTCCAAGACCAGTGAGTAACACTTTGACAGAATCACTCGTCTAAAGTCAGTCACGCCTTGGCATACCCGTCGATACCCAAAGACACCATTAGATTAGCCTCAAACTTCTATGACACACCACAACCGTGCTTACTCTAACACATTTCTATCACATCCAATAAACCACACCTTTCAATCTCTTATACAGTTTCACTTTCCCTTGACTTTTTAGGTAAGCGAAGTTTCCCTTAGCATCTTCTAACTGATTTGTTTAATATTGTGAGTCTAATAATTTTGATTAACTACCAGTTATCATTGCAAATACGACATAATCGAAAGCCCTGCACAAATTTTTTTTTCTCCCTTTTTGTATATTTTATAAACATATAATACCATCTAGTTTTTACTTTGATTTCAATCCTCACCAGATTGTCCTCATTATATATATTTTTTCTTAATAATAACTTACAATTCACTTGGTAAAATATTTCACAAAATGTAGTAGGTATAAACAGACAACTAAAAGCTAATAACAATTTTAAATATATGATTTATAATTTTACATCACAAAATTTAACAAAAATGAAATAAAAATATTTGTTTGAAAATGAACAGTATATATATTACAAAAGCTCCGTACATTCCCTAGTTTTCTCCTAAAGAATAACAATACTGTAAATTTACATGCATGTATTTACTAAAGCGGGATATACTTTTATTTTGATTCTGTTACAAAGTATAGGATAAAATTATCTAAAAATTCATAACAACTCCTAAAACTAGGTTTAAAATAGATTTAGTTACAGATTTTTATACAAAAATTCAAAATTAACAGTAACTAAGGTTAAGGTTATACCAACGCTATAATATTAGATTTTATTGTTTTTTTAACTCATGTTTATTTGGTTTTTAGATCCTTGTTGATATTTTTAACATTATTCTCGAGATATTGTTTTAGTGGCTCAAAATCCAAACCAAAATTAACCCGAATTAGGAGAATTGAATCTGAACTAAACTCGACAAAATACCCCAATGGGTCATAAACCTTTATATTTAGGAAATCAAACTGGAACCAAATCAAAAACCAAAGTCTAGAGATGTTTTAGTTAAATCTTTATTTATTTTGGATTTTTAGATAAAAGTAGTCAAATCCAAACTCGATCTATACCAGCCCGATCTGAAAATAAAAATAATCGAATAAGTGTTATATTAAAAGAGCTAAAAATCGAATTCGAAGAACCAAACCCGAGAAAATACTATAATGAGTGCAAAATCTATGTATTTGAAAACCGAATCCAAACTTGAACCGGAATCGAATCAAAAATTAAACTTGTACCCAATATATTTTAATTTAATGTTGATTCTTTTAGAGTTTTTAACTAATTTTTTTAATTTTAAGTTCTTATACCTTAATCCTATTTTTAAGGGTATTTATGAAGCATATATTAAATTTATTCTAAAGTTTATAACACGCTCAAAATGAAAGTTTCTTCTGTTTTAATATATAAAACTAGGATTATACCCACATTATAGTGTGGGATTTGATTATTTTTTTGACCCGTGTTCATTCTCGAACCGGAATCAACCCGAATTAGAAGAATAGAATCCGAACCAAACCCGATAAAATATCCCTATGGGTCCTAAACCTATATATTTAGGAAACCTAACATGAACCAAATCAAGAACCAAAATCTAGAGATGTTTTAGTTAAATCTTTATTTATTTTTGATTTTCATATAAAAAACTATAACCCAAACTTGATCTATACCAAACCAAACTCGATTGAAGAAAAATAACCGAATAAGTGTTATATCAAAAGAGCCAAAAACCAAATTAGAAGAACCAATCCCGACAAAATACCATATTGAGTGTTGAATCAATGTATTCAAAAAACCGAATTTCAAACCTGAACCGGAACTAAATCAAAAATCGAATTTGTATCCGATATATTTTAATTTAATTTAATCATATTAGAGTTTTTTCGAATGAATTTTTGTTAATTATAAATTTTATGTAATAATTTATAACCAAACTCACATTCGGCCTATTTTTAAGAGTAGTTATGAATCATCGTTTAAATTTATCCTAAAGTTTATAACATGACTAAAATGAAAGTGTCTCTCGTTTTAATATATAAGATTTAATGGAAAAACTCTAAAAGAACTAAAATTTAATAAAAATATATCGGTTCTTGATTCAGTTCTGGTATGGGTTTGGATTCGGTTTTCTGGATACATAGATTTAGGACACATTTTGGTATTTTGTCGGTTTGGTTTATCTAATTCAGTATTTTGATTATTTTAGTTTGAAACTTAATCAGATATTTTTATTTTTTGGATAGAGTTTGGTTCAGTATAGATCGAGTACTCGGGTTTGGGCATTTTTTTATATAACTATTCAAAACTTGAAAAAGCTAAATCAAGTTCGAGTTTGATTTTTCTTGGTACTAGATTTAAGACTTATTTGAGTATTTTTCTCAGATTCGATTCCTCTTATTCAGATCTATTTTGGTTTGGGTTTCAGACCTCTAAAATAATATTTTGAAAACAATATTCCAAAATATCAATATGAGATTTGGTAAATCCCATCCCAAAGGTTATTTTTTCTTCAACAATTTATGTTCCCTAGTGGACCTCTCAGCTAACAAGCTAAATAATTACGATTTAAAAAAATCAAAATAATTAAATTTTGCATTATAACGTGAGTATAATTTGTTCAATTAAAGTTCACTAATTTCAAGTCTAAATTACTTTGATCAATGCTAGTTCATATGTAAATGAACTCGAATAGTGATATTTTTTTATTATACCGAATTCATGAAAGTTTGATATCTAAATCTGCATTTTTGTGACTAACTGAACATTAAACACGCAATTAGACGTAGTTACTGTTTGTTATAGTTCACTATTTTCTACCTAAACTGATTTAATCAACACTACCTATAAACCGATGTTGGTTCGTTCCTGATTCGCAATGATTGGCCAAAATCCAATTTCTCACAAAATGAACTGACCGGCATCTTGATCCCGGTATGAAAATGTTTATACCATGACCATTCGTAATTTCGTATCGTATGAAACGGTGAGCTAAACCGATATTTTTGAAGCCATAGATAGTAAACCGAAACTAATAAACCGGTACAAAACCGGTAGAGGATAATCTCTATGAATCCACACGGCGGTAGAAGAAGAGATGGAGCAAATGATAATAGCTCCCACAACACATTTCCCTTATCTCTCTGAATGCCTTTCCACTTTTGATTGATCTCTCCACTCTAATGGGTACTCTAACTAGCGTCGCTTTCGCAGCTGCGGTGAATATCAGATTCCGGTCATTTCAACGGGAGAACATACAGACAACATTGCCTAAATTCAGAGACAGACTCTGTTTCTCTTGCACAGAGGATTCTCATAGATTTAGGGATTCTTATAGGGTTGTAATAAAGTGTTTAAGCAATGATGAAAACGGTAACAGAGATGGAGAAATTGGAGAAACCCACAACTCGTCTGTTGTAAAAACGGCATCTCGTGAAGAAGATGATGAGACAAGTAATAGTAGCTCTACTACCACCACCAGCAACGAGTTTGGTTCCGACGAGATTCCTTCTGTTTCTTCAAGGGTATACACTTATTATGTCCTTTGTCCTGATTTCTATTGTTTACTAAGAACTAAGTCCTACTATTCCTTAATTTCAGTTTGTTCTTGTCATCACTATTAGAGTTTCATCTGCAAATTTGCTGTAGTTTCTCGACTTGGTTGATGTTTTACATTGGAAAAAAAAAAATCTGTATTAGTGGAATTTTGAGAAGTTTGAATACAGTGAAGGGGTAGTTATGCTTTTTAGGATGATATTGACTGGTAGGATCAATCTTTTAAACCTTCTCTTTCTTCTCAGCCATCAACTGTATCGCCTGTTGATCAGACATACAGCAGCTTCCAAATAGACTCATTTAAACTGATGGAGCTTCTTGGACCTGAGAAAGTAGATCCTGCTGATGTCAAGTTAATAAAGGACAAACTTTTTGGCTATTCGACATTCTGGGTCACCAAAGAAGAGCCATTTGGGGACCTCGGCGAGGGTATACTCTTTCTTGGGAACTTGAGAGGAAAGAAAGAGGATGTTTTTGCAAAACTTCAGAGAAAACTAGCTGAAGTTGCTGGCGATAAGTATAATTTATTCATGATTGAGGAGCCTAACTCAGAAGGACCAGATCCACGTGGCGGTGCCCGTGTTAGCTTTGGTTTGCTTCGTAAAGAAGTCTCGGAGCCAGGACCAACCACACTCTGGCAGTATGTGATTGCATTAATACTCTTTCTTTTGACAATTGGTTCCTCTGTGGAGCTAGGAATTGCTTCTCAGGTAACCCTTTTTCCCAGAAGCAGTACATTATTATGTCATGGATCTGTTAGCACACCACTCATTAGGCTATCCGTAATTGCAATCATGGATGTTATTTGAATTTTAACAGATTAACCGTTTACCTCCTGAGGTGGTAAAGTATTTCACCGATCCAAATGCTGTTGAACCGCCTGATATGGAGCTGTTGTATCCATTTGTAGACTCTGCATTACCTTTGGCATATGGTGTACTAGGAATTCTTTTGTTTCATGTAAGCTAAACCTTCTGTTTCTATAGTGATGCTTTTCTTTATTATGAACTCAAGCTATGTTTATTTATTTATTTGTATCAAGCAGGAATGCTTCCTTGGTTGATTGATAAACTTTCTTATATTAAGAATATCTAGTCTTCTTATTTTGCTCACAGTACTCCCATTGCAGAGTTTTATTTATGATTTGTCTATTTGCAGGAATTAGGACACTTTCTTGCTGCAGTTCCCAAGAAAGTAAAGCTTAGCATTCCTTACTTCATTCCAAACATTACACTCGGCAGCTTTGGTGCAATCACACAGGTAATATTCCTCATCATATCTATTGCATTTCTTAAGTTCAGAGGACTTATCTCCTGTTGAACTTGATGTAACTAACATCTTGAAGAAGACATCTTCAAAGTTCTTTAAGAAACAAGAAACAAGTAAAAGCTACTATGGTTGAAAATGCATTGATCTACGTTTTCTTCTGAACTCCAACAATCTACTTATTCTTCTGATGACGAGCTTAAATTTTCTTCTTAACTGTATCAATATACATTTGAAGTGTTTTAGAAAAGACTATGGCCTGATGTTGTAACGTTAGTAATACTTTAACTTGATTTGTACAGTTCAAGTCGATTCTTCCCGACAGGAGTACAAAAGTTGACATTTCACTAGCTGGTCCATTTGCTGGAGCTGCTCTCTCAGTTTCCATGTTTGCTGTTGGTCTCTTCCTATCTACTAACCCAGATGCAGCCAGTGATCTGGTGCAGGTTCCCAGCATGTTATTTCAAGGTTCCTTGCTTCTTGGACTCATCAGCAGAGCAATTCTGGGATACGCGTAAGCCCTCCACAGCTTGCGACTGTTCAACCTAGACGAAAGAATCTAATTCCAACGTCCGTTTCTATTTTCCTATTGATTGCAGAACTTTGCATGCCGCAACAGTTTCAATCCACCCGCTTGTAATTGCTGGATGGTAGCGTCTAATGCCTTGGCTCATGCTCCATTATTCATCAGAGATGTGACAATGGTTGCTTACTTTAATTGTTAGGTGTGGTTTAACAACAACGGCATTCAATATGCTTCCTGTGGGATGCTTAGATGGAGGAAGAGCTGTACAGGTATTTCTCTTACTTATGTGATGGTGCATAATCTATTCTAAAAACGAGAAGCCTAATGTTGCTTAGTAAAATGTTGGTTATCAAATCTGAAAACAATCCGGTTTCATATCAAGAGGAATGCTTCTCCCAAGTGTGTCTTATCTTTAGACCATGCTGCAGTTGATTGAAGTGTGTACTATTGTCTGTCCTGAAAAGGGTCCTAGGTATTCATACAAGAAATTCAATTGCTAACATTTTATATCACGTTCAGGGCGCATTCGGAAAAAATGCACTGGTTACATTTGGTTTGACGACATATGTAATGCTTGGACTCCGAGTGGTATGTTCAACTGTTTCGAGCCATTGTTTTTGTGTTGATACATATATACCTTGCACTCTAATTCGTGTTCTCGAATGTACTAGTTTGAGCTATGTGACTGACAATTAGTTGCAACTTTTCCTACATCTCAGCTCGGCGGCCCTTTGGCACTTCCTTGGGGACTCTACGTATTAATCTGCCAGGTACTCAGAATTTCTCAACTCTGTAACTTCAATGTGAATCAAACCATAAAATTTGTTTCTAAAGAGTACAATGATTTGAACAGAGAACACCTGAAAAACCGTGTCTGAACGATGTGACCGAGGTTGGAACATGGAGGAAGGCCCTCGTCGGAACTGCAATAATCCTAGTGATTTTGACGCTCCTGCCTGTATGGGACGAACTCGCAGAAGAGGTAGGCATAGGGCTTGTAACCACATTTTGATATTATCTTCTTTAGCCTGTGAGTAGCTATTGTAGTTAGGGCCAATCTGAAGCAAAGTTTTTTGTTTTGGCAATATATAGATTGCCAGATACAGTACAATGAGCCATGTATGTACACTGTAAGCTAAATGTAGAATTAATACGTAATTACTCTAAAATCTACAGATTTTACACTTCCGGTTTGACTGCAAAATCGTATCTTTTTTCACTGTACCTATCTTACTAATAATAATAATTTCACTGGTTGAAATAACTTTTAGAAATGAAAGATTTTGATGAAAGAAATTACAGAACGGGATAGTGTATAAAAATAATGCTTAATAAATTAAAATTTTACATTGATATATTTTCCACATTGCAAACTCTGCGAAGGAATCATTTTTTATAAGTTTTTTTTTCTTCACATTTCTCTCAACTTGTATTGTGTGGTCTTATCAATGCTTTGAGACAAGGACCGACCTGGTCGGTGGGACTGGTATAAAACTCGGAAAGTTCCTCAGCTGACCAGCAATGTAGCTTCAATGATTGAACTGTGTGTTTGGGTGGTTCAAGAGAAACTTCCTACACATAGTGTTAATTTTTGAATTTTTTGTTGTTGCATATTCATATCTGAAATTTTTCTTTTTCTTTTGGTTATTCTCAGTCTGATAGTTAGGTGATCTTGTTAACGATTTTTGTATCATAGATTCGACTATTCTTCACTGCATAAAATAGATTATAAAAGATTTAGGCTATTTATCGAACTTTTTAAATCTAATTGTTAACAAAAAAAATTTCTGACTTTTTATCTCATATCTCACGAATCCAAATAAATTATAGGTATAAATCTTTACTTATGATCAAATGGTTTGATTTTCGATTAACCTATTTCCTCCTTGAAATTTCTACGTGCACCATTTATAACCAAAATTTAGGACTGTTGTTATTTTCACACGACAATAAAGTTTTAGATCTTTTACATATGTATTTATTAGCAATAGTTTGGTTTGTCTGTGGATAACATAAAACTGATATGAATTTGATACCAAATCACTTTTTTCTGAGAGTATGTTTTTATTTCGCCTAAAAAACTTTTTCTTTGTAAACTTTTTAGGCAGAAATATTTTTTCTCATAATCACGTTAAGAAATTATACAATTATCAATTGAAACCTTAATAAATATATTATATATGAGAAATACTTTTAGTCAAATGATTCAATATTTATTTAAGTAATTTTTTCACTAGACTTAAAAACACATATGATTCCATAATATATTGTTTGGGATTTAGAAGTTTTTTTTTTTTGATAAAATGTTAATTTATTACCAAAAGGAAAGGGAATAATGAGTTAATTACAAAATTAGTAGAGTTAGTTTAATGGACCCCCCCAAAAAATAAAAAGGCTCATATAAACTATAGTGATTTGCAGCTAAAAACTTATAACTAGCAATAAGTAAACCAAAGGGAAAGCAAATGCTTATTCCCCTTGTGAGCCAGTCGAGCAAGTAGAGTGTCTCTGATGATTATATCTAGCAGTGAGAACATAGTATCAGAGGATGAAGAGATCCTATTGTGAACGCACGAGTTCTTTTCTCGCCATATGACATAAATGAGGGCCTGCGATGATAGTTTTCTCAGAAGGCAGACTTGCGAAAAGGATCCATATGTAGCCAGTTAATAAGCACTTCCCAAAAAGCAAATAAGCATGGGTATTCCCCAAGACGTAACAGAATCTTCCTCCAAAGACTCTTTGCAAGCGGACACCACAAGAAGAGATGGTCCCTGGTTTCCGCAAAGCAGTCACAAATACAATAAGCATTTGAATTATTAAGGTCCCAACTAGCAAAACAGGCTCTCAGTGTAACCTAACAGAAACGAATGTCTAGGGACACGAAATCTAAACCAAACTCCAGATACCCAATGCTTCTTAGATTCTGAATAGCGGATCTAGTTTCAGGTGTTGGAAGCAGAAAAAGATGTCTGGGAAGAAGAAGCCACTCGCCATTGGTAGAGATCAGACCTTAGAAATTCAGAAAGTGAGGTATGCAAGTCATTTATTATATTATAAAGTGATTGATCCGCAAATCTTCTTGATTTGTTTGTTGATGAGGATGTGAGAGTAGCATCTTCAAGGGATTCAAAGATCGTAGCGTCAACTGAAATACCAAATGTTGTGGCGTATTTTATCCAAAAACAGCAATCAAAGGACCAGATGTAGACCAATCATCATGCCAAAAACTAGCAACAGATCTGTTCCCCAACTCACATTTAAGTAACCGTCAAGCTAGAGGCCTTAGATGCAGCATTGATTTCCACAGTTTAGAATCCGCAAGCTTACCTTCCACTAACCAAAAAGAATGTCCTTTTAAGTAATGTTGATTGATCCAAGCCACCCACAAAGACCCACTCTTCGAGAACATGAGCCATGTGAGCTTCAGGTTAAGGACTCTATTCCATTGAGTGAAGTCCCTCAACCCCACTGCATCTTCCTTCGGTAAACATATTGTTGACCAGGCAACTTTTGGGATTGAACACTTAGATACATCTCCACTCCATAAGAAACAGGAAACCAACTTGGTGATTTTTTTAAGCAAGCCTTTGGAAGGGAGAATGCATTTATCTAGACGTTTACAAGACTGTAAATTACAGTTTTGATCAACTCTAATCTCCCAGCAAAAGACAACAGTTTGGTAGTATAGTTATTAAACCTTGCTTGCAGTTTGTCAATGAGTGGTGAGTATTCAGAAACCCAAAGCTTCCTATGCATTAAGGGAAGGCCTAGATACCGTACATGCAATGATCCAGGCTCAAATCCAGACGAGTCTAGTTTTTCTCCTTGCTGTTGGGTTAGCCCTAGGAAAAACAGAGCTGATTTTTCCTTGTTAACAGCCAGACCTGTTAATAAATGGAAGGTATCCAAGGAGTGAGAGATTCCTTGCAATGAGCTGAGGGAGCCATCAAAGAAGATCATGACGTCGTCAGCAAAGGAGAGGTGGGTGATGCTCGGATTTAAGCATAACAGGTGGCGCCTAATAGAACCATTAGTGAAGCTAGATTCAAGAATTGTTCCAAATACTTCCATTGCAATCAAGAATAACGAGGGACCTCCCCTTGCCTTAAACCACACTTCCCTTTAAAATAGTCTTTTAAGTTGCCCTTGATGCAAATAAAGAAGGAGGGAGTGGTGATACACTCGCTGATCCATTGGACAAATTTCGAAGGAAACGTAGAGAACGTGCAATATAAAATCCCACCGAACCGTATCAAAGGCTTTTCTAATATCCACTGTGAGCATACCTCTAGGTGAGACCGACTTGACATTAAATCCATGAATCAATTCTTTTGCGAGAAGAACATTTTCGACCAATAACTTGTCTTTTACAAAAGCAGCCTATGAATTGGAGATACTATTTGGGAGCAGTCTTTGTAATCGCTTAGCAAGTATCTTCGACACAACTTTATATAGAGAGTTACATAAAGAGATAGGTCTGAAATCCTTCAATCTATCTGCACCGTTCTTCTTAGGGGTTAAAGAAATAATAGTTGAATTCCATTGCTTGAGTAGTTGGCCCGAGGTAAAAAACTCTAGGACTGCAGAAGTGCTATTTACTCCAATAACAGA
Source organism: Lepidium aucheri (assembly GCA_900406435.1). Lineage (NCBI taxonomy): Eukaryota > Viridiplantae > Streptophyta > Magnoliopsida > Brassicales > Brassicaceae > Lepidium > Lepidium aucheri. The sequence continues at coordinate 15,757 of OVBA01002338.1, read as the reverse complement.
CCAAGAAGACCGGAAAACTCCCTTGAATAACCGTCCGGACCAGGTGACTTGTTCAAAGGAAGTGCAAAGAATTCCTCTTTTACTTCTCGAGGAGAAACAGGAGCATCAAGTGCAAGGGAATCAGCTGCACTAATACGGAAGTGAGTGAAAGAGACAATTTTGTCTTGGTCCAGTTGGGAGAAAGGTAAAGGAGCAGCCCCAAACAAATTAGTGAAGTAATGAACACATTTGTTCTCTATAAGACCAATAGAGTCTAGTCTGATATTTGCATCATTACGCAGATAATGAATCTGATTTGCTGACGGGTTTGTGGTTATGACTCTATGAAAGTAAGCTGATGTACAATCACCATGATGTACCCATTTGACACGAGCTCGCTGCCTAAGGAATTTTTCTTCAGCTTCGAAGAGGAAGAGCCATTTCCTGTGAGCCTGCTTCTCAGCTCGAGCAGTAGCGCAAGATGGATTAGTCCTAAACTCCTATTGCTTCAACACTCTGCATTCCAAGTGTGAATACTGCTCTTTGTTGGGATCCTTAAAAACTGCTTTGAGAAGCTTAAGTTTTCTGGAGATAACAAACATTGCAGCCCCAACAGGATGTGTTGAATCCCAAAACTCCCGTAGAGGGGTAAGATATGTGGGATTGTTGAGAAGAAAGTTAGAGATTTTGAAGTATTTTTAATCTGAAGAAAAGGCTCCAAATGACATGCAACAGGGGTTGTGGTCTGAGAATTCCATAGGGCCAAAGAAACTGCAGGACATAGGGAAGAATGAAAGCCAATTGTCATTCACAAGAACACGATCAATCTTCTTTGCAATAGGATTTTCCTCTTGATTATTCCACCAAGTAAATAAAGGACCTTGGTGTGTCAAATCTGATAGAGAGGCATTGGAGATGTAATCTCTAAACTCTTGCATTCCGGATGAGACCCTAGTACTTCCCATGGAGCTTTCATAGGGGTGGAGAACTTGATTAAAGTCTCCCAACACTATCCAAGGGTGTGAAGAAACCAAAGGTAAGGCACCAACTCATCCCAAAGACTCCTCCTCCCAGCTTGACAATTGTGAGCATAAATGAACAATACCACAATGGAACGAGAGATACCTGGCAGCAAAACTGAGCAAGTGATAGCCTAGGCCGATTTGGTAATTATTGTAACATTAATAGAGCTGTCCCAAAGGACCCAAATGTGACCAAGATCCACAAAATCATAGTTGCTTTCAAGCTTCCAACCACTGAAAGAGTTAGAAATACTGTAATGAGACATCTCTACTCAAACTCTTGTCTCAATGAGACTACAAAAAGTGCCTCGGATTTACTAAGCCAAACACATAATTTTTGTCGCTTTACACTATTATTTAAACCCCTTATATTCCAACAAAAGGTGTTTACTATCATAATTAATTAGTAGTAGTGGAAGAAGGATCCCTTCCCCTTCGAAGATTCTCAAAACATATCTTATGACTTAGCAATATCGGGCTAAGCAAAGCATTATCGGATAGGACATCTGGATCAGGTGGAATTTCCCTTTCCTCCTCAGATGACTCATTAGACGAGTCCCCTTAGCTATCCTCAATATCAGCATCCTCAGAAGAATCAGAGAGATGATCCGCAGAAGGAGGCTTCTTTGTTTGTTTAGCAAGAGAAGGAGACATCTTCGTTTGTTTAGCAAGAGAATGAACCCTCTCAGGTAGAGGGATCAGTTTTTGATGTAGAGGAGCAGAAGAGGATGCTATAGGCAAACCTGGAGGAGACCTTGTAACCAAATTTTCTTTTGCTTTGTCTGAGCTTTCTAGCTTATTCACTGGAGGAGGAGGAAGAGTCTCAGAAATCATATCTTCAAGAGAGTTTTCTGTCATAGGAATGGAGAAACGAGAGTCAGTGGGAGTCGTTTTCTGGTTCTGAGATGGAGAGCGTTTAGATTTCTTTGGTTTCTTTGGCTGCTTCGACAAAGAGGGAAAGGGAACATCCAGAGGCACACAAGGAGCCTTTGTGTTCTTAGTATGTTTCCTTGCTCTGGCACAAGCAGCAGAGGAATGTGAAGTAGACTTACAAAGAGTACACATGATAGGAACAGAAGGACAACACCTTAGTGTATGACCCACTTCGTTACAATGTGCACATAGTGGAGGAAGCCAAGGGCTTGAGACTTGCACCTGATGAATTTTCCCTGAGTCAAACATCACACTAACAACTTCTAGGAGGGGTTTTAAAAGATTAACAATAGTGAGAACTCTCGCTACTTTCATATGCATCATATTAGCAGTATTTGGATGAAGACGAACCGGCTTTCTGACAGTACTCGCAATATGTTCCAATCCTCTACATAGAAGAAATGTGACAGGACACCTTTAAAATCCACCCAAATTGGCACTTCTTCAAGCTCTGGCATAACTGGACCAAGTCCTGATTTATAAGCAGCAACAAACATGGCATGTTTCTTGATATGCCACATTCCCTGACTAATAACACGAAATCTAGTGTCAGGACATGGCTTTTTAATCAAGACCGCTCTGTCACCTGCCTTTGAGATGGAGATGTCTTTGTTCTTCTGTCTCCAAATTCCATTAAGAATCCCATGGAGAGCTCCTAGCGATGGGAGATTCCCATGGAATGGCCCAATTACAAAGTTATCCCATCCGTTGATTTCGCTCTATCACAGCATTTGGGATTTTGACACAAATTTCTCTCGAAGGAAGAAGAAATGGCTCTCCTTTACGTGAGAGCAGCTTCGTCGAGCCTTGGACACAGTCAATCCAAGAGGGTTTTTGCTGTACCGTGGCCACAGGTTTCCCTTGCGGGACTGGGATTTCCTGAACAGATGTTGAGACTTGCTCAGAAACAGAGAGCTCCGAAGACAAGCTTTTCTCGGCTGGGACCGAGTCCAAGGGCTTCAATGGAGCTGTAGGAGTAAGGGATTCAACCACAGGTGTCAAAATTTCAACCATAGATTTTGGAATTTCAAGATCTGTAGCTGCTAGCTGAGAGGAGGGAGAAACCAAAATCGCTTTCTTCTTCACTTTTGGAACCTTTGCATTAGACTGAAGAGAAGAGGAGCAATGGGTGGCATAACTAGAACTATCAGAGTCGCTTTGGTCTTCATTGGAGAGCAAATTAAAATCAAAAACAAGATCGCCTAACAAGAGAGAGGAGGAGAGAGAAAAAGTCAAAAACTTGGACTTTTTGTTATATTTATCGACTGATTTAGAAGTTTTACATATATATATCAAATTAGATATGGACCCGTGCGATGCACGAGTTTTATGAAACTTTTTGATATATATATATATACATATATATATATATTGGATTTTAGATACTATTTAAGAATCTTATTGCTTACTAATTTTTGAAACTCAATTTTATATAATCGGATTTCTTTTTATGTTAGGATTTAGTTCCTTCATATAATAAAATTTCAAATAGATATAAATATTTTGTGATATAATAATGATTATCTTATTTAAAAAAAAAATTAAATATATCATTGAAATTTTTATGATCGTTGGATTTGAAATGTGGAAGAATCCTGTTAATTACTAACTTTGAGAAATGAGTCTTTATATAATAAGACTTGTGATATAATAATGATTATCTTATTTTTTAAAAAAATTAAATATATCACTGAAATTTTTATGATCGTTGGATTTAAAATGTGGAAGAATCCTGTTAATTACTAACTTTGAGAAACCCTTCTTTATATAATAAGATTTTTAGAATTTTGAAATATATCACCAAAAATATTATGACTATTGGATTTAACACGTGGAAGAATCTTGTTAATTACTAACTTTGAGAAACCTTTCTTTATATAATAAGATACTAATTTTTGAAACCCAATTTTATATAATAGAATTTTTTTTATGTTAGAATTCAGTTTCTTCGTATGAGACGATTTCAAATATATATAAATATTTTGTGATATAGTTATAATTATCTTTTATTCTTTTAATTGTTTAAAATATATCACTTAAAATTTTATGATTGTTGGATTTGACACGTGGAAGAATCCTATTAATTACTAATTTTGAGAAACTATTCTTTATATAATAAGATTTTGGCGATCTAATAGACAAAATTTAATTATTGATAAAAAAATGGAAAGAAAGGAGAGAATTTGATGTACTTACGCTGTCAATCATTTACAGTTCAGATTTAAGAACATGTTTCTAACAATTAAATAAAGATTTCTGGAAGGCTAATAGCAACGAGGAATAATTGCCAAAAATTGACCATTTTAAAACTAAAAAAAAAAGCATTTAACACTTTAATAATTTCTGTTTTTTTTTGTTTGAACAAGAAAAAACAAATAGAATTTTATGCGCCGACGGGGAAACAAAAAGCACGTTAGCTCTTAGCTCATTTTCGCTAAGTCTTCCCTTCCTTTTATTTGGTCTTCCTTCTCTCTACGTACAACCCTGACTCTGACTCTGTACCTCTCTTCATCTTCTTCATCTTCTTCTTCTTCTTCTTCTTCTTCTTCTTCTTCTTCTTCTTCTTCTTCTTCTTCTTCTTCTTCTTCTTCTTCTTCATTCTTCGATTCCTTTCTTTTTTCTTTCTTTCTCCAACTCCTTTATTTATTTTCTTCAATCTTCGTTTCTTACTCTTCTTTCTTTTTCGTATTTTGTTCTTGTTTCCAGAAACCTTTCATCAGGTGATTTTTCTTCTTATTACAGATCTCAGAATCCATGTTTCTGGAACTGATTTGGTATCTCAAGCTTTTTCTTTTTGGTGTTAGTCTATCTCTTTTAAGATCGATATTTGATAGAATTCAAGATTCGATTTTTAAAAAACTTATTGGTTATTGTTGAATCTAGGGCCTATGGGGAACGATTACACAACAAAGTGGGTTTGTATGTTTTTTATCTTCTTAGGAGATATGAGGGTTTTGTGATTTATGAGCAAATTTGAAATCTTTCTTAGGTCTTTTGTCTGTAAAACATCAAAGATACCATCTAACGTGACAAGATTAAAGATTTCATTCAGGTTTCTATTGTTGAGGAACTAGGAACGAAATGTCAGGATCACAGAGCAGTTTGAGGAGGTATTTAGGAGCTATTAAAGATACCACCACAGTTTCATTAGCAAAGGTCAATAGCGATTACAAGGTCAAAACATAACTCTCTCTTCTTTCAATTGAAATCAATAGCACTTTATTGTTTGTTTTTGCTTAAGCTAGCAAATATAGTGTGATGGTTTTTTGTTCCTTTTCAGGAATTGGATATTGCTATTGTGAAAGCTACGAATCATGTGGAGCGTCCTTCTAAAGAAAGATACATCAGAGGTGGGTAATCAATTGATGGTTAGTGCCTTGGTTGCAATTGTTTTTTACTTTGCGCATTTACAACAAAAGGCGTTTAATGACAAGTTGTGTCCTCTATGCAGCTATATTCCTGGCTATTTCAGCAACAAGGCCTCGTGCAGATGTGGCATATTGCATCCATGCTCTTGCTAGGCGTTTATCAAGAACACATAACTGGGCGGTATTGTCCATTAAACTTCCCAACCCATATGTTAATTTATTGGAAGAACTGGAATTGGGTACTTTCTAATAGTTACATGTGCATGATTTGCTACAGCGTCACAGTTGGCTTTTTTATATAGTTGTAAAATAAGGTCTTGTTTTTTGTTTAGTACTTCCCTGTTGATTCATCTTACTTTGCAGGTTGCACTGAAAACTCTTATAGTTATTCATCGTGCCTTGAGGGAAGTGGATCAGACGTTTCATGAAGAAGTTATTAATTACAGCAGAAGCAGGAGTCATATGCTTAATATGTCTCATTTTAAAGATGATTCCGGTCCAAATGGTAGTAGTAGAGTGATTTTATTTTTGAGGAATTCATTCTATACAAGAAGCTCCTTGGTTCCCTGACATTTTTTTTTTCTTACCATCAATTTCAGCATGGGATTACTCTGCTTGGGTCCGTTCTTATGCCTTATTCTTAGAGGAGCGATTAGAGTGTTTCCGTGTTTTGAAGTATGATGTCGAAGTTGACCCCCCAGTATGTTTCTGTTCATAAAGTCTTTGTTTTATGAGCTCCCAGTGTCTTCTTTCAATTTAGAATTTACCAGCACATGCTATATATACAGAGAACGAAAGATTTGGACACTCCTGATCTGCTCCAACAACTTCCAGCTCTACAAGAACTTCTTTTCCGTGTTCTTGACTGTCAGGTGATAAATCAAATCGGCCTATGTACTCTAATTGTGTTCGTAGTTGAATTTTGTGAGCAATGGGCAGTAGATGATATAGCCAACAGAGATTTCAATTATGGATAAGATTTGTATCTATTTCAACTAGAAATGAACATTGGTTCATCTTTGCAGCCTGAAGGGGCAGCAGTTCAAAATCACATTATCCAATTGGCACTCTCGATGGTATGCTAAAACATTTAATGGTGTTAATTGCTCCTCGTTAATTTGATTAAAATCATTTATGGTTTTTTTTTTTTCTTTTTTTCTCAACAAGTAGGTTATATCTGAGAGCACTAAAATATACCAAGCATTGACAGACGGCATAGACAATTTGGTTGATAAGGTATGCAAAAGCTCCATTTTTTCTGCATATGCTTGTATTATTTGTGTTTCATGACTGATTTGACACAAATTTTCATTGATGACAGTTTTTTGAGATGCAAAGAAATGATGCTCTCAAGGCGTTGGATATGTACAGGAGGGCGGTAAAACAGGTACATACAACCTCTAATTGATGTGGTGCTTTCTTCTTATGCGCCTGTTTGGCATAAAACCACATTATATTGGTTTCGTTGGTGTGTCTCAGGCAGAAAGGCTTTCTGAATTTTTCGAAGTTTGCAAAAGTGTTTATGTTGGACGAGGAGATAGATTTATAAAAATTGAGCAGGTTTGATGTTCATAGAAATATGTATATAAATTTGGTTATTTGTGTGAGCGTTTTCTTCACCAAATATGTTGTTATTTTGGTATGAAGCCTCCCACTTCTTTTCTACAAGCAATGGAAGAGTATGTGAAAGAAGCACCATTAACAGCAGGAGTCAAGAAGGAGCAGGTATGAGAGTATCTTCGCTTTCCTTCATTATGGCCCAACTTGTGATTAACATTTACCCTTACAATAACGGCAGGTAGTGGAGAAACTTACTGCGCCCAAAGAGATTTTGGCCATAGAGTACGAAACGCCCCCAAAGGTTGTTGAAGAGAAACCGGCGTCACCTGAACCAGTTAAAGCAGAAGTAGAGAAGCCTGTAGAGAAACAACCTGATCTTCTGGTATTTGTCTATTTGTTAACACTTTCCAACCTTGTGTTTTTTTCTTGGAACTGCTGCTGAGTCATTTGATTTTCTCCCACTAGTCTATGGATGATGATCCGCAACCAATGGTCTCTGAAATTGAAGAGAAAAATGCTTTGGCTCTGGCTATTGTCCCTGTTACAGGTATCCATCTAATAGTCACTTGGCATTATTATTATATCGTTCCTTTGATTCTGTCTTCTTGAGAAATATTCTATTTGAAATCCATCTGATGTTTTCTTTTTGTCCAGTTGAACCTCCGGCTTCTATAACTAATCCTACAAATGGGAATTCAACTGGCTGGGAATTAGCACTTGTTACTGCTCCAAGCTCAAATGAAGGTGCTGCTGCAAATAGCAGATTGGTAAATAGCCCCTCTCTTCTCCCGTCTCGTATATTCAGCTGCAGAAGTTGTTGTTTATGGCATTAAATTTTCTTACTGTGTCATTTGACTGAAAAGGCGGGTGGACTGGACAAGCTCACACTTGACAGCCTATATGAGGATGCAATCAGAGGGAGTCAACAGCAAAACAGGAGCTACAGTCCTTGGGAACAAAATCCAATTCCTAATGGTCACATGATGCACCAACCTTATTTTGCATCTAATGGAGTCGCAGGTCCTCTTCCTCTCCAAATGGCGGCGAATCAAAATCATCAAACATTCGGGTTTCAGCATCCGAACGCAGGAATGATGATGGGACCTATACAACCTTATCAACAACAACAGCAGCAGGGACCTATACAACCTTATCAACAACAACAGCAGCAGGCCATGAACCCCTTTGGCAACCCATTTGTATCGAATGGTTATCCGCACCAGCCACATGCCTCTGTTCAAGGTTACAGTCCGTATCCTACCTATATGTAAGGTAACGTTCAGTACATTCTGACACAAGAAGGCAGGATAAGATCCACATTCAATCGAGCCAAGTGGCAGATGCATGTTGTGTACAATCTATATATGAATATATACAAGTATATGTTGTGGGATGATAATAGCTAGAGAGATTCTTTTTGTTCAGTAAATAGTACACTACATCTGTTGTCTGTCTATTTGTGGATGTATAAGTGAGAAAGGTTTGAGTGTTTTGAGGACACACCAGTTGCTTATGAGAATGATTCCAAACGTCTCGTAATGGCAGAGTCGTTGTCAAGTAGATGGACATTAACATTTTTAAGGGACTGATGTTTTGTATGACTGAGTCAACATATGAAAAGAAGTAATGATCAAGGAAGATTAGACAAGGTACGTCGCAGAACAATGTACATGACCTTAGGTTTAAATGTACAGTGACTTGCCAATGAATATTGTTGAGCTCCTAACAATCATACAGCATTTATGTCTAAATCTTACCCAATATGAGTGAGGTGAGATGAAGAGGGGCTTCTGTCACACGAGACTAGGCTACGACAGCTATAGTCATACTCGAAAAACTAATACCATGAACCTGAAGATCGAAGCCAGTAGAGACTACACGAAGTTGAAACTGATGATGAAACCTTTTATTGTGAATGTAAGTACCTCACATTTGAAGGACCGGTAACAATGATATCCTACACATGTTCAATAAATGGCGAATTCTAGACACGGTCGAGCCTATGAAATAACCTGACCTCGAACAAATCTCGAAAGTAAGAACAAGGAGCGAAATAATCCTCTACATGGAAGGAACCAAACCACAAAACAAGTCTATCAACCTATTGAACTGAAGAGGAAAACTAGACAATCAACCTAAGATAGCAATTAAAAGAAATCTAACGATTTTAGCAGGTAATTTCACGGAAGATAAACAACAAGCTGAAAACACCGAGCTCCCGGAAGCCTATCGGAGTCGATCTCTCAACAATACTTCCTGTGGATTCTCTCACAAAATTTTCTGATTCATTTCATAACCTGATCACTAAAAGAAAACACTCACCCAATCTCAGCTCACCTCTATCTCATCAGAATCATCAAAAAATTTTCCAAACTCTAAACAGACTAGTGGGGGGTGTCTTCTAATTGACGGTAGCTGTAGCTCAACATCAATGGAGAAAAGCCTAATTGAGGAACTATGGTCAATGGCGATCTCGGAGGAGCCAGTAATCGACCTCCCAACTTCAGGAACCTACCAAAACTCTTCGCAAGATAAGCTCATCTTAATACGTAAACTGCTAAATCCCGATTCTCAGAATATAGCTAGGATGATATTAGGAATGCCTAGGATCTGGAGATTACAGAATAGAATTAATAGAATGGTTCTAGGTAGAGATACTTTTCAATTCTGATTTCAATCGGAACAAGATTTGGAAGAAATTCTTCAATTTATGTTGTGGAATTTTGATAATTGGGGATTCACAGTTGCCTGATTAGACAAAGACTTCAAAGAAGAAGATTTGTATAAGATCCCATTATGGATTAAGATATCTGACATCCCGGCTAAGAACTTCACTCGAGACACCTTTTCCGCCATAGCTAACACGATGGGGGATGTCATTGAAATGGATTTGGATCCCAACAAGACTCACCTTCAAACATACGTCAGAGTTAAGATCCTCTTCGATATAAATCACCCGGTTAGAAATCAGAGACACATACAAACTCCTTCAGGGGAACTGATCAAAGCAAGGGTAGAATTTGAAAGAGTCAGAAACTGCTGCAGAAAATGTAAAGTGATGACACATAGTGAGGATCACTGTCCTCTCACAACACAATGTGCTCCTCAACCTTCCCATGAAGACTCATATACTAGAATGTCAAAACCTTTAACCCAGGAGAAACAGAAGGAGTCCATGACGCCACATATATTAGAGCATCTATCTGGACAAAACAGTGCTGTGGAGGGGGATAGTTATAGAGTTGTCCATACTCCCAATCACGATTCCCTGAATAGTCTAGAGAATACAAGCTGAATAAGGGCATCCTCCCTGAAAAACATGAGTTAGCTTCCACATCTTCTAACATGTGTCTTAAAAGATCCCACCCAGCACTGTCCGAGCAAATAGTGGATCTAGAAAGCAAGCTCAAAGAAACTCACACCAGCCCTATCAGTACTCCAGTTGCAAAAGAAGCTCATACACCTGATCCAGAAGATAATATCAAAGACCTATCAGCGGAAGGAAACTTACAATGCTATATATCCAAGAAAAAACAGAAAACTTACTCTAAACAAGCCAAATCCCCATCTGTGACTGACTCAACTTTTAACCTAGGTCCGGTGGCTGCCTCAAAGCCACCCAAGTCTCTATGAGCATAATAAGTTGGAACTATTAAGGAGTGAGGAATACCTTGACAGTTCGACGCCTCAAGAAATTTAGGACTAACCTATTCCCAGACATTATGTTCCTCATAGAGACAAAAAACGAACAAAGTACATTAGTGGAAATACAAAAGTGGAGCGGATATGATAACCTACACACAGTAGAACCCCAAGGACTAAGTGGTGGCTTGGCTCTCTTCTAGAAGGATCACACCAAGCTGGATATCAAAAACGAATGAAAAACTACATAGATACAACTCTCCAGATTGGCAACAACATCGTGGACATCACTTTCGTCTATGGTAATCCAATGCCACAGTTACGCCCTGCAGTCTGGAAGGAATTGGAAGAGCTAGGAGGCTGTAGAAATAGACCTTGGTTCCTAATTGGGGACTTCAATGAAATCTATTCAAATGAAGACAAAGAAGGTGGTAACACCAGACCTGAACGTTCCTTCCAAGCTTTCAGGTCCTTTCTTAGAAATTGTGATCTTCATGAAATTGCAAGTACATGACCCCACTTTTCATGGATGGGAAATAGGAAACATTCTTGGGTACAATATAGGTTAGACCGCAGCTATGGTAACACGGAATGGAAACTGAAATTCGCCATAACATCTACTGCCTACCTCCCTATAATGGGATCTGACCACAGACCTCTACTCACTTCCATTATGAACGAAAACTCCAAATTTATGACTAGATTCTGCTTTGACAGAAGATGGATTAGAAGAAGGGGCTTCCCTGAATTGATTGCTCAAGCTTGGTCCAATGGAAACCAAAATAGGATAAAGAACACAATGGACTGCATAGCTGAGTGTCGCAAGACAATTTCAACATGGAAGAAGGAGACACTCAAGGATAGAACAAGCAAAGAAAACAGACTCAGGGATTTACTAGAGCAAGAAGTGACCAGACCACACCCTAACTTTCAAGAGCTGGCTCGACTAAAGACGGATCTCACTTCTCACTACTTGAAGGAGGAGCTTTTCTAGAAACAGAAAGGAAAAAAGAAATGGTTAATGCAAGGCGATCTTAACACTAAGTTCTTTCACAAATTCGTCAACTACAAGAGAATAAAGAACAGAATCCACTGTCTCCTAGATAAACATGGAGTTCTAAACTACGAGGAGGGTTCAAAAGGAAATATTGCTGCAAGTTACTTCTCTGACTTATTCACCTCTTCTCGACCCTCAGAAATTGAACTCACTCTGAGCAATATACATTCAAAGGTCACAGACTCAATGAACAGACAAAATTAAGTCCAATAATGGATGATGAGATACAGGCAGCAGTTTTTAGTATTAGAGGAGACAATTTTCCTGGCCCAGATGGAATGACAGGAAGGTTCTTTCAAATTTTTTGGGACATCATTGGATCCCAAGTCTCCGCAGAAATTGAAAATGCATTTGAAAACAAAGCCTTCCCAGAAGAATGGAACTACACTCACATAGCACTCATTCCCAAGTGTCAAGGAGCAAACAACATGAAAGACTTCCGCTCAATAAGTCTATGTTCTGTATTGTACAAGATAGTCTCCAAACTAATAGCAAAACGCCTGCAGGGCATTCTTCCAGAGATTTTCTCGGAATGCCAAGGAGCTTTTACAAAATGTAGACTCATTACTGATAATATCATCCTTGCCCATGAACTCATGCATTACATTAACACGGATAGGGAAGCCAATAAGGACTTCATGGAAATTAAAACAGACCTCTCAGAGGCATATGACAGATTGGAATGGAGCTACCTAGAGACAGTTCTACATAAACTTGGGTTTCACAAGGAGTGGATCAAAATGATTATGTTTTGCGTTACTACGGTGAAATACTCGGTTATCATAAATGGCTCTCCATATGGCTTCATTGCTCTGGAAAGGGGTCTAAGACAAGGGGACCCTCTCTCCCCATTTCTCTTTGTGTTAGGTACAGAAGGTCTGGTACACATCATGAACTAGGCTATGTCAGAGAATAGGTTAACAGGGATAACCTTCAACAATATGGGACCTGAGCTACAACACCTCCGCTATGCAGACGATAGTCTCTTCATATGCAAAGCGATTAAACAAGAAGCTAAAGAATTGAAGTGCTGTCTAAATAAATATGGAAATATCTCGGGCCTGAGCATCAACAACGGCAAATCTTCCATAGCATTTGGGAAAAAGATAGAGGAAAGTGTGAAAGCCTCCATCAAGTCTGTTCTGGAGATACACACTGATCATGGCATTGGGAAATATCTGGGGCTTCCAGAATGCTTCAAAGGATCTAAAACAAAAATATTCCAGTACATCTTGGAGAAACTGCAAAAGTGCACGGAAAATTGGCACGCCAAAACACTATCCTTGGGGGGAAAAGAAGTCTTAATCAAAACGGTGGCAATGGCATTTCCGGTGTATGCCATGTCATTGTTTAAACTCCCCAAAGCACAATGCCAGAAAATCACAAGTGCGATAATTCAATACTGGTGGAGATCATCTAAAGATAGGAAAAAATCCCTTGGGTGCCATGGAGCACTTTGTGTAAAAGCAAGCAGGAAGGAGGACTAGGATTTAAAGACAAAAAAATGTTCAATCAAGCTCTGCTTGCCAAACAAGCTTGGAAGCTCATAAGAGACCTACATTCCTTGATGGCAAGGGCTTTAAAAGCTAGGTACTACAATGACTCCTCAAGCTTAAGCAGTTGCAACCCCAAATGCCCCTCTTATGCATGGAATAGTATTTGTCACGGGAGAGAGTTACTTAAAAAGGGTCTTATCAGGCAAATTGGAGATGGCAAAGACACCTTTGTATGGACTACTAACTGGATTCTACAAGACCAACCAAGGCCTCCAATCAGCAGAGAAACAAGATTCAACGTTAACCTCAAAGCAGAGGACCTAATTACGGGAGGGGAGTGGGACAGAACTAAAGTGTCGAACACTTCCATTACCACTGATGCGGACAAAATTCTCGGAATCCCCCCAGACATCTCCCAAAAGGACTCTTGGATATGGGGCTTCACACTATCAGGAGCATATACAGTTCGTAGTGGTTACCAGATTGCTGCAGGTGCCACAGGAACAACCTATAATAGAACAACATTGCAACTCTCAGATCACTTAAAAAACAAGATCTGGAAGCTGGACATTCCCAAGAAGATAGCCACGTTTATATGGAGAGCTCTTTCTGGAGCACTAGCTGTTCAGGAAAGGCTAAACAACAGAATTCGCTCCCTCCCACCAACATGTCACATATGTGTAACGACTCAAGAGACAATTAATCAGTGTCTCTTTATGTGCACAACGACTAGACAAATGTGGGCACTAACTAACTTTCCTCACCCTCCTGAAGGCTTCTCAGCATCATCTATTCTAAGGAATTTTGACTACCTTTACAGACAAGGTAACACAGCTGAAACTTCTTCTAGCCTAACAAAATCCTTTCCATGGATCATGTAGTACATCTGGAAAACTAGAAATGAGATAGTCATACAGCAGAAAAGAGTTAATATACTAAGGAATGCTCAAGAAGAACTGCTGGAGACAGAAACATAGGTGCGTTGCTCGGTACTTAGGAAGCAACTACACCAAAAAGAAGTCTTGGCCAACAAGCAACACCATCTGGTGGTATCTATGGAGATGGATTATGATATGAAAATGGCAGTAACTTGGAATGCTAGGAGCAATATGCATGGAGGGGCCTTTGTGCTACATAGCAGGAACCAAAAAAATCTCATGCATGGTCGGCATGTGCTAATTGGAGCAAAGGAACCCATACAACTAATGTTCAGAGGAATTAAATGGGTTCTCTCAGTATTACAAGACTTCATAATTAATAGAGCAAGTGTCGAGATCGACAACCTAGTTGCCTACAAGGCCATTACTGAACCGAGTGGCCCAAATTCCATTCATGGACACACAGTATACAGAAGAACCTAGTAAAAGGGCATGAATATCACATGAGGTACTCCCCTCCTAAATTGAATAAAACTGCCAGATTAATTGCTTCTAGTGTGACTAGAAAGGGTAGATTCAATGACTACATAGCAAGGGAAATTCCCCATTGGACTGAAGGCCCAGAGTGAACATATGTAGTTATAACTAGAGCTTTTGGGAGTTCTGGCTATACTCTACAGACTACACCATAGGAAGGAATATCCGATCTTGTTATGAATATGAGATTACCATGCTTATAGCTAGGTTTCCCGCCAAATTCCAAATCACAGAACTAAGATTTCTTAGTGGCGAATACTTGTCTTTTGTTTTTGTCTGCGTCCTGTTGTCCAATCCTTCTCACTCAGTGGATTAGTCTTAGCCGTAAATCTAGGAGCTGTTAGTAGACTTTAAACATATCTAGAGCCAAGATTGGCAGCAGAGATAGAGAATAGGTAATCATTAGAACAAAGCATAGATAACGAGGCAGATTTGGGCCATTTTAGTTGATATTCTTTTTGCCTGCATCAAGAACCAGTAAATCTCTGCCAAATGGAGAAAGGGCGACGCAAATCCTCTGTCTCTGCATGCTTATGCATGGGGAAAGAAAACTTTTTGCGTGTTAACTGAAGATACACTTCAGTCTCCCAAGAAGCACTAGTTCATGCACATTTTAAAAGTGATACAAGGCAACTGAAAAGTCTCTCTAAGGAAGTGGAAGGGTTATAAATACACATTGACACAGAAGAAAGCAGCACCAGTGAAAATGGAAAATAACTTGTGGTAAGCTTTGAACCAGTTCTCGCTAGGACGCAACAAGCCAACTGTATATCTCTCAACAAATATGTACTACCACACCCAAATCAGGAATCACAAGAGTCTGCTGGTTCGATGTCACAACCCGGTTGAACAGAGTATTCAGGACATGATAGAGGACCTGCCAAAGGATTGGGGACTCCACAACAAAATTCATGGGAGGATGTTGATACAACGAGTTTTAACCCTATATCCTACTGCAAGTGCACAGCAAACGTAATAGTACTTAGGGGTCGAATTCCTCAGAGAACCAGATCACACTTTCAATTTCTATCGAATCGCAAGCTCTATTAATCAAAATTAGAGAAGTTTATGCTAACAACTTAAACGTGAATGTAATCAAATAACTAAAGCAATCGGATATCGGGTATCATTCAGGAGTTAGAACTCTTGNTCAGGGAAACTATTCAGGAACTAATCTGATCATATTCTCAGCTTGAACATAAGTAAAGATAAACCAACTCTCGTTGAATCTACGCCTCTACTAATAATCTAAAGATCCTAACTCTCGTTGGTTTCAGATTACAAA
>OVBA01002337.1:0-35290 GCA_900406435.1 Lepidium aucheri | reverse complement strand
TCGATACTTATTAAGATAACAAATAATTATAAATTTATCATATACAATAACAATAACCGATAAAAAATTGTTAACAACCAACTTATTTGTTTGCATTAGCAACAAAGTCACATAATTTGTTGCTTAAGAACCCCATATTCTAGACAAAGTACCCTCATATATACGTTAGCTGCAAAAATCTGTGTTAGATGTAAATATATATAGTGGTTGTAAAACTTCACATTAAATGTAAATATATATAGTTGCTGCAAAAAGAATATGAACTGCTGTGTGGTAACAAAGATATGAGGATCTAAGCGAGAATCTGAAAATTGAAGACAATGTCAGCGAATCTATGCAAGAGTTGCGGACAATATATGCAGCTAACTTAACTTTTTGCATATGACGTTAAACATTATCTTGCAATCAGTAAATATACAGAGTTTGCAGTCAGTTATTTGTTAGATGAAATACGTATTTGTTAGCTCAAAACATATATATTAGGTGCAAAATTATGTGAAAAAGATGTTGGGTTAAAAAGGACAAGATTTTATAAAATGAAGAACGCTTACAGAGTACAAACTAAATAATAAAATGCAAAAACTTTGCGGAGATGCAAAATAAATATTATGTGCAACCATTGGAATCATGTCAATTACACACTTATGTAGTTATCAAATCTTCATCTCCGGCTACAGAGAAGACCAGTGAAAATAATGGACTCCTCGTTAAACTACAAATAAAAGTTTTGCACTTATTACATATATAAGTGTGCAAAATAAATATATATCGGTTAATTAGATTATTTGAAGTCAACTGATTCGTTTGCATATACCGTTGGAAACAAGGTGAAGAACTTGTTGCTTAAACTCATAAACGCAGAACACTAAAACCGATACCACACTTAGAAATCAAATTAAATCAGATTCTAAAGCTTACCAACAGATAATACCCGGAATCCAACCACACCTATAGTCAAGATCTGAAAAGCCAAAAACAAATCTTAGCCTTTTCACACAATCTGAAAACAAATCGGGAAATCCAAAAAAAAAATCTTAAGACTTTTCACAACAGAAATCCAGAAACAGATCATCTAAGGTTGAGTCATAACAATTCAATTTTCATAACCCATCATCATCATCTTCTCTTTCAAAATCAAACTCAAACTCCATAGCTCATCATCTTCTCTATCAAAACTCATCATCTTCTCTTTCAGACTCCATAACCCAGAAATTCATCATCTTCTCTTTCAAAATCAAACTCCATAGCTCATTATCATCACAAACCCAAATGAAAAATCGATACACGATACACAAATAAACGTTTAAGATTTTAGAATGCAAAGATTTAGGCTTTATAAAAGAATCGAAAGAAGATATAAAAAATAGAAGTAGTTTCTTGAAGAGAGAATAATGTTGATGGAAAGAGAAGAAATGAGAGAAGACCGAAGAGAAGAAAGGAGAGAAGAAAGGAAAAAGAATAAATTTATCTGAATTTAGAGGGACACAAAAGTAAAAAAGAGGTGTTACAGTAACCTATGTTTTTAGCTACAAACCTAAAACTAAATACTAAAACTTTTCATGTTAGTTACTACAATTTCTCTATAATATGTTATTAGTGATACTATACACATTACTTTTTAGTAGTGTAAAGAGGCTACATTTTATATAGTATACGAACAGACGAAAGAAGAATTGGCTAATAAGACTACATCCTATAGAATAACCGAACAGACGAAAGAAAGACTTATTCAACATAGGATAGATCTAAAATATTCTATATGGAACCCGACCAAATTCATCTTGATATGAAAATAAAAGAATTGATTTTAACATTCTCAAGAATTTATTGGCTTACTGATTTTTAAGATATATTTATGTTATTTTAAGTTTTATATTTTATTTATAAAACTTATTTATGGTGTGGATAAATTTTATGTAAGTTATAAAGTTTATTTTTAATTAATTAAACTTAATTATAATAAAATTAAATTAAATATAATGTATGATTTTGTAAGCATAAGTATAATTATTTTATACGTTTGTTCCCAATTAAACGTCATACTATTTTGTATCGAAGATTTTTCAGTTAAGCTTTATATGCTCAAATTAATTTGTATAATGTATATTTTTTTGGACTTTTGTTTTGTTTATTAATTGAGATAAATGATATGTATTAATTTTGAAATTGAAACCAAGTTAACATCATCTTTTTAAGGATGTTAAATTTTGATTAAACACATCATTTGTGAATTGATATAAATTTAAATTTTACATCGATTATTTTATAAATGATGTAAATTAACATTAAATTGTATCAATTTTATTTAACTGATGCAAAAATATAATAATAATATAGTTTGTACTAAATGATGTTAAATGACATATAATATGTCATTTGTAAATAAATAACTTTATATAGAGTTTTTTATTTAAATGATATAATATATGTGATGCTATATGTATGTTTTTTGTGATAGTTATTACAAATCATATAGTTTATAATACGTCTAAAGTTTCTCAAGCTTTTATATATATATATATATATATATATGCGCGACTTTCATTCTTACCATCAATATCATTTTTGTATATTTATCTATTTTGTTTGTATCTGATGTCGATAGTATTATTTTCTAATCAATTATGTTTACCCTAAAATTTCAAATCAAGATCAAGATATTTGCAACGTAAACTGTGAATTGTTTGGTTATTGCTAAAAGTTAATATAAAAATACTCTACAAAACTAAGAGACAAAAGAAATATGTTGTCTAGCTATCTCAAACATATTACAGAAGCAGCTAGATATATTAGAAACATTACGAAATAAGTAATATTTAGGATTCAAATCGATCTTGTTTTGTAATACCATCAACAAGTTAACTCTCAGATACAAATCAAAATGATGTCTTTCGTACTACAAAAAATACACATAAATCGAACAAGATATCTTGAAATTAATGACCATGCTTAAGTTAGGTTATATCCGCCAACTTAAGTGGCCTAGATAATATTTGTTTACGAATCCTAGGTTCGCATATTCTTTTCTATATTTATATTTTGAATCGAACTTTAACAATTAGAATAATCTCAAAACCAGGATTATTTGGAGAAGATTAAAAAAAATGGGAATCAAAATAAAAGATACTCGAATATGCAACTGAGATGACGAATTTAGTTATCAAGATTCATTTCTTTACCTTTTGTTGACAATATGTATATTCTATTAATACTCGAATATTCTATCAATACGTAAGCGATTATTGTAAAACTTTGGAGCACAACTTTTATTCTTAATCTATAAATTATCCTATAAAACTTTATAAAAATAAATTTATTAATTATTTTATTAAACTTTATAAATATGTTATTTGAATTTTATGAGTTACAATAATTCTCATGGGTTTAAGCATCAAATAGATCTATTAGAGATAATATTTGACTTAATTTACTACTTTTGATCATTTTTATGGGTTATTCTGATTTATAACTTATTATTTTAAAGCTAATATATATACTATTTATTAGAATTTATAACTTATTTTATTAAACATTATAAATAAACTATTTTAGAATTTATGGGTTATATTCGTTCTCATAGGTTTATGTATTAAGTGTGTATGTTTAGGGTACAATATTTAGTTTGATTTACTAATTTTGATCATTCCTTCGAGTTTAAGCATCCAATTAGGATTTAGTTTTTTTTATTATTCAAGAATTGTTATAATCATTCATTTGGGTTTAGACATCTAAGTGTTTTATATAAAGTATAGTATTTAGCTTGATTTACTTAATTTAATCATTTAATTGGGTGTAGACATCTAATTAGAGTTTTTTTTTTCATTCAAGAGTTAATATATTCATTATCTTAGATTTATGTATCCCTTGAGTCTCTTTAGAGTATAACTAGGCAATTACCCGCGCTACGCTGCAGTATCTTTTGAAAACTTTTTCTGTAAAACCAATAATAAATATATCTTTTTGGATAAATTCTAGAACAATATATAAGAAGAACACAAAACAGTATAGTGTTCATGATCATGTCAATCAATTGAAATGTAATACCGTTAAAACTATTTATGAAATGCTAACAAAAGAGAATATTGACTTTTATGATCTTCTCTTGCGGCTTGTTGAACTTCGATTCTTCTTGTTTTTTTTCTCTTACCTTTTTCTTTAACCAATTTCTCTTGCTCTCGCTATCTCCCTTCTTAATTCTCAAACTCAACTTTTTCTTTAACTTTCGTGTTATAATCTCGACCTCCCTAAACTTTTTTAGAATTTTTCTTTAACCGTTGTATATTTAAAAATGGTGAGAGAGATTAGAGAGGTAAAAACAAAGTAACAAAAAAAACAATGAAGTTAGGAGTTCGAATTGTAGAATAACCTTGATTCCAATAACCTTAGCCTAATAAGTTACATGTAAAACAAATGTTTATATCATTGGATAGGAGAACATTGTTCAATGTACAAAATATACTTGATAATTCATTCTTGGTAAAGTAGACATCTGTGACAAAGATAATGCACAAGTAAGATTACAAGCATTCTTATATTTCTTAGCCAGTTTTGCAGTTGCTCTTGTTGGGTTTATCTTGTTACCACAATATGACGATCACTTTTTCAAGGCCACATCCTTACCAGAGTTATCACCATTTTTAAAGTTTTCAAACCTGAGGCCTCTGGCTTCCCTTCTCCATCTTTCATTACCACAACACTTGTTATATTTTCAAACTTAGCAAAAGTGATCGAAATCATCATCAGTAGTTGATTCAGGAAGATTCCTGACATACATATTGGTGAATTTTGTTTTGCTACCAACAAAATCTATTTCTTGCCTCCTAAGGAAGGGTCTAACATACACTTGCTTGTCATTTAGCAACATGTAGTTCAATGGACCTGTAGCTCTCTTCTTTCAAAATTCGGTCTGTAAGCAACACACAAGACAAACTTAAAAAGGAAGAACACACATACTGATCATAAATTGATAAGTAGCTTTCTTGATTATATTGAAGCACATGAAGGTTATGTGAAACGACTCCAGCAATAGCACCAAGATTCTACGAAATTCATTATAATCGATACATTAAGCTTCAGTTTATAAAAGTGACATTAATATTTGTGAGCTTTTAAGATCTCCGCACATGTTTGAACACTTGCTGCAGTTGAGAGTATGGATGATCAGCTTGAATAGCTTGATGTATGTATCATTCACTTTGATGAATAACATAAGCTTGAGAAGATCTTGTCCTACAAATCTACAATTTTTGAACATTATAAGAAGAAATTTATAGTTCGTGTCACATACAATAGAATATTCCACAAATCAATAAGTTGTCGATAGATATTTTGATTACCAAACATCTTTATTTCAAAGCTTTACAAAGCCTCAGAAAGACAAGTTTGGCTCAAATGGACAGCTAGTGCAAAGATGTACTCAAATTCTCATAACAATTGACCTAAAAACACCCTCCACCGTCTAGAACTTGTAGCAACTTTAATGCAAATGCCCATATTATATCCAGTCACTAATAAATCTACGACAGTTTCATCTTTTCCAAGATCTTTTTGATCCTAGAAACGAGGGAGAAAAAGGAAGAAGTTAAAAACAATATTGTAAACATGCTCCAAGATTTAGAGAAGCCAATCCGGAGGTTTTTTATGGAAGAAGCGAAACACCAACTGATGGCTCTATCTCTCCTTGAATCAGAAACGGATGAAAAGGAAGAGGAGAAAATGATGAACGTGAGTTAGGATTCTTTGCTTCTAACAAAGTCGTGGAAAGCATAACAGAAAAAATGGTGGAACTTGGGTTCGTCTTGAATATATTCATTTCTTTTTGACAATACATATTCTTTTTTTCTTCTGTGGTTAAAGTTGGCGATACACATTCAATATTTGCTATGGAGGATAAAATTTGGAGGACGTGTTTAATCATCTTTATTTGATTGACTTTTACATCAATGATGTGTAACATTTAGAATGAATAAAAATGATAATGTGTATTATTATTTTATTCTGACTGGTAGTTTTGATTAAAAATTTGAGTTGATGTGGCAGCACCAAAATGCTTTAAACTGCCATGTGTCGAACCCCGGAGAGACATAGTCTCCTTATATATATATAATTTCAGCTTGAATTACTAATCTTTGATTATTCTCTTGGTTTAGACATCCAATTAGAGTTTATTTTACTGTTCATAATATTTTATTTATAATTAAGATAACTTATAAACTAATTTTTATAAAATTTTATAAGATAACTTATAAATATGAAAACCAAAATTTTGAGATAAAAAAATTTTGACGGGAAAATTTTTTTTGGCAGGAAAAAAATATCCATACAAAATTGATTTTTTTGAAAAAAAAATCTGAGAGCATTTTAGTCATTTATCGATCAAAATGAGCATTTTCTGAATATGTCAAAAAATAGAGATAGTGTTGAAAATATGCTCTCTAGGGGGCATTTTTGTAATTGTTATTTTTTCAAAAATAACATTTTTCTTTGAAAATAGAACAAAGCAAAGAGGTATTATTGAAAGTAAACTTGGTTGAAGTGACATTTTTGTAATTCCTCAATTTGAATTTGTGTTTCTATTTTGAAATAAATCAATAATAAAATTTCTAAAAGATTTAAATTCTCAATTTTGATTTTTTAATAGTTAGAATTTACATGTTCATGAAAAAGTTTAATATGACATGTTTATCATGTTAATATCGAGATAATTGTACTAATTATATTATTAATGTTTAAAAAAACTGTTTTCGTAACAAAATCATATTAATAATACAATTAATTATAGAGGGATATGATTAAAATGACCTAAAATTTGGTTGGAAATATAAAAGTATAACCCCATTTGAGTCAAATGCAAAACTAACTCAAAAGTCTAGTGAATTTACAATATTCTTCCTTAATGAACAAAAAAAACAGATATCACAATAACAGTTTTAAACTTCGATAGTCTACAATTAAATGTCTACGTGTATGTAGACTACATGTGAATTCTATAAGGTATAGTACATATGAAGTCTACAAGGTAGACTTAAAATAAAATTTACTTTGTGGCTAATTTTATTTTTAAAAATGAAATTAAAAGTATAAGCAATTAGGATGTTTAATTTATTTAATTAAAAATATAAGTAACTAGGATATTTTAAAATTAAAATTTATTTACTTAAATTTATACTTCAGTATATATTTTGAATTGGATTTTAATCTTTATAAGCATTATTTAAATATTACATGTTGAATTTTGGATTTTACATAGACTTTATTTAAAGTCTTCATTTTAAATTTTGGTTTTTACGTAGACTTTATTTAAAATCTACAAAATATAATTAATTTAATGAAAAAGATAATTATTAATGATTTAAAGTCTACAAAATATAATTAATTTAATGTAAAAAATAATTATTAATAAAAATTTACTTAGTGTAGACTTTAGTGTAGAAGGCATATTTCAAAGATCTGTGTTTTTATTGCCAACCCATTTTTGTATTTGCAACCAAATTTTAGGTAATTAATATTATGCATTTTCTCTATTTGTTTGATTTTTTCTGTTTTAATTTATCTTTATTATGTGAAACCCATATTTGTCTTCTTCTTTTTTCCTTTCAAACCCAGATTTGTTATTGTTTATAAAGTTTTGTTATTTGTTGTTTTAAGATTAGTAGATTTGAGTTTTACTTTTTGTTGTTGTAAGATTAGTAGAATTGAGATTTGAGTTTTGATTTTTTGTAAGAAGTTTTAGTTTTGTCTCATGTTCACCGTGGTCTGAGATGTGAAAATTCTCATTTATAATTTTAATTTGATTATTATTTGTAGAGCTGTCATGTAGACATCGTGTGTAGAGTTATCATGTAGCCTTTGTGTATAGAGTTGTCATGTAGAGTTCATGTGTACAGTTTTCATGTAGACTTTGTGTGTACAGTTGTCATGTAGACTTCGTGTGTATATTTGTCATGTAGATTTTGTGTGTATATTGACATGAAATTTGTTTTGGATAAAGAGTTAAATCTTGGAATGTTTGTTACGTCGGATCTCCTTTTTGTATCATAGTTATCTTCATCTTTTGTTTTTGTGTTTGCTTTTTGTATTGTTGATTCAGATTGGTTTTTTTGAATATAGTTCTTTGTTGATGTTGATCTCGCTGCTGAGTGCTGACGATGAGTCTAGTTGATTAATTCAAACTACTAGATCAATGATTTTAACTGATCAAAATGCTTTTTTCCAGCTAATTGAAAAAATATTGAAGTTCATTTAATGAGTACAAAGAAAACATCTCTTTAGTACCCTTTTGATATTAGTCATTTTTGGCTCTTTTGTGGGCTTTTGACCGGCTTTATTCTGTTATGTTGGAGCTTTGGTAGGCTATTTTAAAAGATCTATAAACAAGTGTGGATATTTTAGCTCTTATGTACACAAGTATTTAGTTTAGTTTTCTAGTTTATAGATGTTTGAGTTCAGCAAAAAAATTGTATTGTTTCAATCAATCAAACATTTGGTTGCGTTACAATTTGACAGTAGTTTAGTCATTTTTAATGTTTTGCTGATTCCTAAACGATTACAATCATTTAATTATGAAAAATCAGAAAACAAACGTTCTCCAAGCTTAATACTTTCTCATCGATGCTACAATCAATCACTAGGTCTATGACCTTTCCTTGTATATTTAAGAGTCATTTTCATTATGAACCTTGAATCTCTTTTATAACCAATTTATCTTAAAGAACAAATTTTATACATTGTACAACAAAATTGAGATTGTAGACTTGGCATGAAGTTTATTTTTAACATATTTGACATAGTAGACTTTTGTATAAAGTTTACTTTGCAAGTAGACTTCAAATAAAGTCTACCCAATGTAGACTTCAAATGAAGTCTACTCCGAATGAGGTAACAACCTAAATTATTTCAAAAATTTATTAAACCATAAACATAACACATAAACATGTACAAACAACTAAATAAACATAAATGGGAAAAAACATTATACATATGCTATAAATTGAGTTTTATCAAAATTGAAAAAGTATACTTTATTTAAAGTCTACTACATGTAGACTTTATTTAAAGTTTACTCAAAATGAGCTACATGCCTAAACTATATAAAAAATTTAGTAAACCACAAATATAACACATAAACATATGAAATTTATACACAAGAAGGTAAATGAGTAAACATACATAGGAAAAATACAAAAAAAAATATTATACATATGCTATAATTTGAGTTTTACTAAAATTGTCATAATAGACTTTATTTTAAGTCTATTTTTAGTAGACTTAAAATAAAGTCTATTAAAGGGTTAATTTTGCATTTGACCTAAGTTTGACTCTCGAGAAATAGACTTTATTTTAAGTCTACATTTAAAAGGGTTAGTTTTACATTTGACCAAAGTTTGATTTTTCAGAAATAGACTTAATTTACAGTCTATAGAAGAAGTAGACTTAATTTATATTTTTCATCAAAAGTCTACAATATGTTTATAAAAGTAGACTTTTTAAAAGTCTACTGAGGTTAATTTTGCGATTGACTAAGTTTGACTTTATGTGTTAAATCTACATTGTAAGTCTACGTTTTGTAGAATTTAATTGAATTCTACTTTTGAGAAATGTAGATTTTAAATAAAGTCTACTTTTTTATTTAGTTACATCATATGTCGAATGACGTAAGCTAATAATTAGTAGACTTAAGGTAAATTCTATATTTTGAAAAGTATACTCTAAATTAACTCTACAGAATGTTAACTTCCTGAGTAGATTTAACTGAAAAAATCAAACTTAGTCAATAGCAAAACTAATCTCAGTAGACTTAAAAAGAAGTCAACTTTAAAAAGTTTTGTATATACTTCTGATGTAGACTTAAAATTAAGTCTACTTCGATTGTCAACATATTGGTCAATTGCAAAACTAACATTTTTTTATGTAGACTTAAAATTAAGTGTACATCCGAATTTTTTTCTCAACAAAGAGAAAACTGTAGACTTAGTTGTAAGTCTAATGCAAAACTAGCCATATGTTGACTTGTAGACTTAAAATAAAGTCTACTCTCTGCAAAAAAATGAAAAATAGTAATGAGTTAGATTGAGATTGTGTTTACCTTCAATTACTGCCCAGAACTTTGAGTCCATTTTACACCAACGAAATCCAATCGTTTTTAATTCTAAAAGATAGAAAACAAGAAGATATAAAAATTTAAAATACAAATAAGAGAGATTTTTGGATGAAATCGGTGAGAGAGTGTAGAAGAATGTGATGTTATGTTAGTCATTAGAGCTTATTGAGTCCGAAAATGGTAGGTAAATGAGCATTTAGAGCTCACTTTTGGTTGTTAATGGTGGTTGGAAATATTGAAGAATATGACATTGTTGTAAATAAGTTGTTTGTCACAATTATTTATATTTTTCAAGTATTTTTTGGAATTAAAAAAAAATAATAGCATGATTGTAAATATATAGAGTCACAAAGTTATTTTGGAGAGAGAAAAATGTGGATCATTTTTACAATTGACCCCTAAAAATAGGTTATTTTTGAAAATGACCATTAATTATATTGTGGTTTTTTTTAAAAAAACATCTTTCATATGATTAGTTTTTTAACTTTTTTAAAAATATTTAATATTCTTATATATCTTTTTCTTATATTATATATATATATATGTTTTCAAAATATATATAATTCTAAAATACTTCAATTTTTAATATGTTTGTTTCCACGTATATTTGCATCCCACGTATATATTTTTTTTCTATTCTACGTATATGTTTTGATTTCCATAAACTAAAAATGAATTTAAAATAGAATAGTTTTTTGTGGTTTATAAAAATAAATCGTATACAGTCAAACTTCTATATATAAGTTAATATATTGAAACTATATAAATTTTTAATAATTTGTGGTGTTCCTATTAATTTATCAATATATAATTTAACTAAGAAAGCAAATATATTTATCGATATATAATTTAACTAAAAATCAAATATATAAATCACATTCATGTACTTTAAACTATATCTCTTATAATATATACTTGTTAACCTATAAAGTATAGACTTTGATATTTGAGATTATATAAATCGTTTTGTTATATCACTTAGAAATTTTATTATTATTTAAAGTATATATTAAAAATATCATCTAATTAACATGTTTTTGTAGATTAACAAAACTATGATTTGTTATACTTAATAAGTTATTTAGTTTGTTAAACATTGATAGGATTGGTTATTTAAAATCATTTTTTAATTAAAATATATGTTTGATAATTTTTTGGAATATAAAAATATTTTGGGTATTCGTCTATTTTTCGGGTATATGGATATTCGCGTCTAGATTTGGGTCCGGGTCCTCGAATATTTTTTGGGTATACGAGTATTTTTTGGTATATGGGTATTCGAGACTAGATTTGGGTCCAGATCCTCGAGTATTTTTTGAGTATACCGGTATTTTTTGGGTATATGAGTATTTTTATGGTATTCGGGTCTGGGTCCGGATACGGGTCCTCAGATATTTTTTGGGTGTATGGGTATATGTGTATTTCTCGGTTCTTAAAACTTTGGACCCGAACTGAACCGAACCCGAATGGACCCAACCAAAAACCGAACCAAAAATGTAACGGGTCCTAAATGGGTATAAAACTCTCTTACCCGAAAGACCTGCACCCGAAAATAACCAACCGAAACCCGACCCGAGAACCTGAAGGCCCAGACCTATTGAATACTATGTGTAAAATTCAATAGACATTGTTTAATTTTATGTGCAATTAACCCTTTCATAAATATACTTTAGATAAATAGTCTAAATATATATTTGATCTATTGTCCTATCAAAACATTTGGTGGATAACAGAGCGTGCACATATATGCCGAGAACTCATCAGTTCAAAATATGGGTAGTGGGCCCCCAAAAAAACTTAAATCATATAGTAACTTTTTATTCTTAAGAATAAAATCATGGTGCTAACTTCATATCATAAAAAATATAAAGAGAATCTCTAATTGTGCTAACCGCAATATCAACATTTCTAAATTTCAATGTGCTGAATGATCTAGGGTTCCACAATGCTACTGGACGAAAAAGAATAGTAAACAAATTTATCATAGGAACAAACTCTTATATTAAACAAAACCACCAAAATATTTATAACAAACAAAAACTCGGAATAGAAAAAAAGAAACTCATTCAAATCAACCAACATATACACACCACCACTATGGTGAGGGTGACTTGAGCAGAATCAGAAATCACAGGGGGAAATCTGTAAAACCTCATAATTGAGAGGAGTAAAAAAAAAAATACTAATTACAAATTTCAAATTCCCCTCTGTATCTTTCTTCATTTTCACGGCTCTCTGTGTTGCTTTCAATAATACAAAACAAGACGACGGTCGCAAGAAGAACAAGAATAGTTGCGTTTGACATTGAAACAAAGTGGTAAGAAACAGAACAACCACTTCGTCTCTACATCCACCGCCGATACTTTCCCACCGCAATACGGACACGTTCCAGGTGCTTGTTGCCGACCAAGCTCTGTCTTCTCTTCATGATACACAATTTCCAAACACATTTTTTTTCTTACTTTAAAATTATCACAAGTGTATTATATATAGACGACGATGACTTTAGTCTGTTTTTCTGGTTCGTTTGCTGAGAAAAATCTCGAAGTGTGGAGAAGATGAAACGAAAAAAAAAATTAAAAGGAGAAAGCTTTTTGAGAGAAAAAATTGTTGTAGGGTTGGTTTAACAAGTACAACGACAATGAATTTATAGAGGATGAAAGAAAGATGACGTGGAAAACTCTCCAACGCTATATATATATATCTTATATATTAAAGCGAGAGACAGTTTCGTTTAAACTTTACGATAAAATTAACATATGATTTGTAAAAATCCTTAAAAATAGACATAAGGTAAATTATATATAAAATGTAAAACTTATAAATATAAGATAAAAAACAACATTAATATAAATAAATTATTTACAAATTCGGTTCTTGATTTGGTTCATGTTCGAGTTTGGATTCGGTTTTCCAAATACATAGATTATGGTATCTTTTCGGGTTCCGTTCCTCTAATTCGGTATTTTGGTTCTTATGATTTAACACTTACTAAGATATCTTTATTTTTTGGATATGGTTCGGTTCGGTATAGATCGAGTTTGGATTCAGAGGTATTTTTATATAAAATTTTAAAAACTAAAATAATCATAATAAAAAAACTCTAGAAAGCTAAAATTTGGTTTTTAATTTGGTTTTGGTTCGGGTCGGGCTTAATTTTTTGGATATATAGATTTAGGACTTATGTGAGTATTTTGTCAGATGGTTCTTCTAATACAGATCAATTTTGGTTCGTGTTACTGTCATTGAATCAACATCTCAAAAACAATATTTCAAAATATCAGCACGGGTCTAACAACCTAAATTGATAAAATTTGAAAAAATTCATCCTACATTATAACGTGGATATAATCCTAATATATATTGAAAAAAGCTTGATTCTTTGAATTATCTGTTAATAATAGTAGATTATGACAAGTTTTACGAAACATATAGAGAATTTTGGTTTAATACCCTTTTTAAAATCTCCAATTCATTACTTCCCACCCTATTTATCTTACCCAATTTTGAATAAAATTGGTTCCAAAAACCCCTTATTGTTTTTGTCCCTTTTCCTTAACATAGCTCCATTTTTTTTTCTTTCTCTCTTCAAATTTGACGAGATCTTTTCCCTTCTCTCGCAGCCGACGATTCATCCCAAAACTCCTATTGTCTTTCTCCACCCACCACCGTTTAGCCTCTCCGACATCTCCATCCTCTGATTTATGATCTACCATCATCGTGAACTGTTTCTCTCCACTCTAATGATTACGATCTACCATCATCCCAAAACTCAGATCCGCTTCTCTCTCTTCACATATCGATCAAAGCTGTTGATTGTCTGTAATAAATTCTTGCTTTATGATGATGAGGAATCAGTGGAGGCGATGCAAGTTGGTGATTAAAAATTGAAACTCATATTTGTCAATTATCTTGGCTCTCCAACTCCCAAATCCTTCTTATAAACATCCAAGGTGGTGAAGTTCAATTCATCCCAGAACAAGAAAGAAAAAACAAAGAAAAAGAAACAGAGAAAAAGTGAAAGAAGGAATAGAAGAATGGTGGATTTGAGAGGTATGTTCACACTAGAGATATTAATTATCGGGTACATTCTTCTGTATTGTCTAATTCGTAATATACCGTTTACATATTACGTTATCCGATAGGAGTTACCCTTGTAACATATGTCGTAGTAGACACTAAATGAGTTGCCTTATATTAAATCATGTAACGTATACGATATATATAAGTTAGCAAATAGTAAATGTATTAACATGTATTACATTTTAAGTTAGCATATGATAAATCATGGTAGCGGAGGGGTCTGTATTGGTAGTGGAGATAATAGCCAATGTAAGAAATGTAACCAATACAACTAGTGTAACAGGTAAGAAATATGTTAACAGATATTATTCATGTTAGCACATACTAAATATTTATCAGTGTAAGAAATATATTAATGGTTGTTACATGTAATATTATCAATATAAGAAATGTAACCAATGTAACTAATGTAACACGTAATAAATATGTTAGCATATACTAAATATGTTACCATATACTAAATATGTTAGCAGATACTAAATATATTATCAGTGTATGAAATATTTATTAGTGTAAAAAATATATTAATGGTTGTTACATGTAATATTATCAATATAAGAAATGTAACCAATGTAACTAATGTAACACGTAATAAATATGTTAGCATATACTAAATATGTTACCATATACTAAATATGTTAGCAGATACTAAATATATTATCAGTGTATGAAATATTTATTAGTGTAAAAAATATATTAATGGTTGTTACATGTAATATTATCAATATAAGAAATGTAACCAATGTAACTAATGTAACACGTAATAAATATGTTAGCATATACTAAATATGTTACCATATACTAAATATGTTAGCAGATACTAAATATATTATCAGTGTATGAAATATTTATTAGTGTAAAAAATATATTAATGGTTGTTACATGTAATATTATCAATATAAGAAATGTAACCAATGTAACTAATGTAACACGTAATAAATATGTTAGCATATACTAAATATGTTACCAGATACTAAATATGTTAGCAAATACTAAATATGTTATCACTGATAAAATATATTAATAATTGTTAAATCTAATGTTAGCGTATAATAAATATATTACCCGGTACCATATATTATATCGGGTAACAACCAAGGGGACAACACATTAAATGGTGGCCAAAGTTTTAAAAATTAAATAAATCAAGGACAAATTAATCATTTTACACATAGGTCTCATGTAACTTTATGATACTCACTTAATAAAACTTATGGAAATGATAGTTATTGGGTTTTGATTATTGAAAGGATATAGAGCTCATTCACCCAAACATAAAATCATATATTTCCAAACATTAAGTAAACAGAAACAAATTCTTAAGTCGATACAGAGATGAGAACAAAAACTCAAGTTGTTTTAGTAGAAGAAAAGTTGAAACTCATCTCAGAACACAAACGAATTGCAACAACCTAGCTAAACCAGGTCTAAAGCCTGGTCATAACAACAGAATTTTACAAACCAAGATGGGGTAACAATTTTTGATTGCAGTAGAAACTATGGTAAAAATGTATACAAAATAAACAACAAAGTGAAACTATGAAATTGCTTATCAATACTCTCAAGTCTCTGATACATCAAAAAAGTCATGCTAAGTAAACAAGAGTCGAAGGGAGAGTTCACCGTTTGTTTCTTCCTCCAAGCTTTTGGTTTAAATATTATCTTCTATACAAGTACTTGGCTAGTGGAAAATTGAGGCTTTTCGCAACCTATAACCATATCAGAGAGAAAAACAAAAAGAGTTGTTCCATCAGTGTTTGTAACACCCTCTGCTATATGGATTCAACAATTGCAAATTAAATGTGTTTTTACCTTTAGAGCCAGATCTTCAGACACCATAGAACGATACCTAATTGAACCTTCTAATGGGCAGCTTCCGCTTTTGATTAAAAAGTTTGCATCACAAAGACTTGACACTTGCAGCAGAATATCAGACATAAGATTGGTATTTTCTTTGTCGTAACCTGTAGCATCCTCTTCTTCTTCATCATCCTCTAGGCCAAATGAAGAATCCCCCACGGAGGCTATACATTGGAATATCGCCAATAATCTTTCCAGTGGAAAGCTTCCAGGCCCTTTCATGACTGCTTCCTGCTCTGCAATTTCTTTCTTTTCCATTGATTTCTCAGAGGCCCTGAGAAGGAAACATCATGAATAGATCACATTCATATACATAATGAAACAAACTCATATTAAGCAATATGTCCAAAAGAAACATTGATACTGTTTACTGTTGCTTACTTCCGCTTTCTTTTACGATTATCCATACCCCCTGTGGAGTCAAACATGGATGCATCTAGCGTTGCTGGGTTTCTTGAAGCTAGAAATGCCGCAATAAGAAGAAACTTTGCTGAAGTAGACATATGGAAGTCCAATATTTCAAGTTCTTTACGGTTTCCAGAACTGCAGCTGGCTTTCTGCCTTTTCTCATCTCTGGTGTTACCATCATGAGAGTGATCTGAGACCCTGAATATGTCATTTAAAAAGGCAGCAATAAGCGGTTTAAGATGGCTATACAGCCTTCTTCTCATATCTTCATTGGGTGAAATCCCTAAATCATCCAGTGGTTCACAATAATTTCTGAACAACGATGAGAAGGTAGTAGACAGTTCCTCAACTCTCCTGGTGATCCTACAGAATGGCTTCAACACAATACTGTTTGACACCAAAGATTACATCAGTAAACAATATCAGTAAAGAACAGAGAAAACTAGTAGGGTGTTACAAGTTTGCACAATAGCCTTACTCGAGGAATGCAGAGTATAATTTCCGGTTAGTTTGATTCCTCAAGAAAATTTGACGAAGATCCTCTTCGGAATACTCAGGAAAGTAGAGAGGAATAGGGTCTGAGTATCCAATATTTGAATAATACACATCTGGTGGCAGTCCACTGATAAGTATTATACCAAATTGAGGCATCTTCATAACAGAATATAAACTGAAAAGAAACTGCAGAATCATAGAGCTTTTGTCCCAGTGTCTGATAAGATCCACATTATCAATTATTAGGTATACCATCTTCCCCATTGGCTTTCCATCTGGCTTATCTGAGATTCCGGAGGCAGAACCGAGAGTTTCAATCACACTACTAAGAGCTTGCCAAAGCAAGTTGACAAAATCTGATGGTTTGTCACATCGTTTTGCACTAGAATACCCATTTGAAGAACACTTCCTATGCAGCAACAATTGATTCAGAATTGACTCAAACAAGATACGAGGATTGTAACAAGTACGACAGCTTGAATAAACAAAAGGGCGATTAAGATGCCTGAACACCTGAAGAACAACACTGGTTTTTCCAGTAGAAGCACCTCCATAAACCATTACTGGAAGCATAGGGCAATCCAATGGGCCCATAAGACGAATAAGGTCGAGAATTTGAGAGCGCCTGCCTGGAAAATTAGATAGAACAGCATCCAAAGTGATAGATTCTTCCCCAAATGTGAGATCATTAATGGTTAGTGGGTGAGATTCATCAGGCTTTGGATTTTCAACAGTTACAGAAGATGATGACCTTGTGCTTCTTCGACTCACTTTCAAAGTCTCCTCCTTCGGCATGGTTCCAAACCTCAGTCCAAAAGTAAGATTGAAAAAGACTACGCATACGAGTTCAGCAAAGTTGATGCTAAATTACAGTAAAACCGAAGCAGCTTATACAATCTGTGAGTGATTCTGTCTCAAATAATGATACAACACAGAATTTTCCAAAAACCCTAAGCGAAAAGGAAAGAGAGAAAGAGGGGAACTTTGATTTNTTTTTATTTTTTTTTTTTTTTTTTTTTTTTTTAACACATTAGGGTTGTAGAGAGAGGGAAACGGTTGAGAAAAAAGGAGGGAAAGTATCATGGGCCGATTGATTTAATTAGGCCCAACAATTAAATTTGGCCCTACAATTTAGTTCGGCCCAATAAAATTACATGAACTTATTATAGTAGGAGTAGGACACTATTAGTATGCGTGATAAATCTGCATGCTATATAAATAACAATGCGCCAAAAAGAGAAATTTTGAAACTAGATTTGGTTTCTGGGAAAAAAAAAAAAAAAAAAAAGAGACCGGATATTTTACAAAGAAGATTACCCCTCTCCAGTAGATCTTTTTGGCGAATCCTCCTTCGGTATCATTTAGTTGGAGTTTTCTCACGGTGTTCTTGATTGAATGTCCGCTCGACCCAAATCGTCTATCAATTCCACCCATCCAATAAAATCTCAGTTCAAATTTGAAGCGTAAACCTCATAACCTAAGGGAGACTAAAGCCCCCACCCCCAAGACAAAGAGAGAGCCCTAAACGTGACAACACCGGAAGACAATATCACTACGACTCTGCAACCCAGCCCAGATGGCGTCGGCTCAAAGGCAATTGGAAGCGCACTAAATAGATCTTAGACTATTCTCAGGAGTCAACATCACCAGCTCAACTCAAAGCGAAAAGACATTCTTTGTCAAGACCTAAAGACAAGCAGCAGCCAAAGGTGAACTTAAAATAGAGACGGCTCAATAAGAACTCTCGAGACCAAATCTACTCGTCAAAAGAATGGATCAATACTTGCTCAACAAACTGAGAGGAATGAGTATCAAAGAAGAACAAACTATCGATCTCCCGGAGACAGGAAGCTACAGCAACATAGCTCAAGACAATTTGACCTTGATAGGTAAGCTTCTAAACCCTAATGCCCAGAATATAGCTAGATTTATGATTGGAATTCCTAGAATCTGGAGACTATGGAATATAATAAAAGGTACAACACTAGGAAAAAATACTTTTCAATTCTGATTCCAATCGGAAAATGATTTAGAAGAGGTGCTCCAAGTCCTCTTTGGAACTTTGACAATTGGGGATTTACAATAGCTAAAATAGATGAGAATTTTATAGACGAAAAGTTATCTATAATCCCTATGTGGATAAAACTTTCAGAAACCCCTGTGGAACACTTCACCAAGGATCTCTTCTCGGTAATTGCCAAATCGATAGGTGATGTTTTGGAAGTGGACTTTGATCCAAATAAATTTCACCTTCAACCCTTCATAAGGGTTAAAATCCTCTTTGACATCCTGAACCCAATTAGAAGCTCAAGAACCTTCAGACTCCCATCTGGGAAGACTATCACGGTAAAGGTTGAGTTTGAGAAAGTCAGAAACATGTGTGAGCACTGCAAAATACTGACTCACACCAAAAACAAATACCCGTACAAGGATGGAAAAAACATGAAAAAGGACCAGGAACGTCTGAGTCCTCAGGAAAAAGAAATGACATTGAAAGCAACATTCATGACTCCACAGGTTCCCCCCAAAACCAACCTGTAAACTCCAAGGTCACAACATCAAAGAATAGGGTGGAACATAACCAGAATTCCACCTTGATCAGCAGAACAATAGAATCTGTCCAGAAGCAAGGAAATGAGCAACAACTCTCAGACAACAGACCAAGTCATAAAAGAGTGAGCTCATCAAACTCAGAAGACCTAGATACTTATACCAACATGGAGGACGATCAAAACAGTTTGACTCTGTACAAAGCACCCCACAAAATTACATAGATTGCATTAAGAGAACAATAGCCAGGAGGGATAGATAAAGGGAAACAAATAAAGAGATACAGATCCAAAAAGAAACAGAAGCAAGAAGCATCGTATTCACATAAGATTAGCACTGAAATGGACTCAAACCAGAAAGGTCAGGTGGCTAAGTTGGAACTGTCAAGGACTGGGGAACACCTTGACAGTTCGACGCCTAAAGGAAATAAGAAAAAAGTTATTTTCGGACATAATGTTCCTCATGGAGACCAAAAACAGCCAATAATACTTACAATCAAATAAAAAAAAAAGGACAGGTTATAATAAACTCCATACGGTAGAACCAATTGGGCGTAGTAGAGGGTTGGCTATGCTTTGGGAAAGCCATCTAAACCTTACAATCATAAAAAGTTGCATAAATTATATAGATGGAGAATTGGACTTAGGTGGAGACAAAGTTGCAGCTACATTCATTTACGAACATCCAATGGCATCTCACAGACTAGAGATTTGGAATGAGATCCAATCATTTGGAGAAATTAGAACCTCCCCATGGATTCTAATTGGAGACTTCAACGAAATTTACTCCAACGCGGACAAAGTGGGTGGCCCACCAAGATCTGAAAACTCATTCATCAACTTCAGAACTTTTCTAAGGATGTACAAACTCAGAGAAATAGAAAGCTCAAGACCACAATTCTCATGGATGGGAATGAGCGGGAACCTATGGATCCAATGTAGGCTTGATAGAAGCTACAGGAACGTAGAATGGATACAAAAATTTCCCATAACCAATACAGAGTACATGGCTATTCTTGGCTCTGACCATAGGCCTCTCTACACAACAATAATAACAAAGAACCCAAGCTACATGAAAAGATTTTGTTTTGACTAGAGATGGGCTAACAAAAAAGACTTCAAGGAAATAGTTCATAAAGCTTGGACAGAAGCAACTCAAACGGGAAGAAGCAACACGATGGAAGGTTTGAGTGAATGCAGGAAACACATTTCCAAATGGAAGAAAAAACTCAAAACAAATTCCTCCTCCATAATGGAAGAACTAAAAACCAAATTGGATAAAGAAATGGCAGAAACAAAACCCGACTTCAAACTAATTCTTGAGCTAAAAAAGGAACTAAACAGATAAATGGTGGAAGAGGAACAATTCTGGAAACAAAAAAAGCAAAGAAAAGTGAATGAAAATGGGGGATTAAAATTCCAAATTCTTCCACAATTATGTGAACTACAGAAGGTCTAGAAACAAAATTTTAACATTATTGGATACGGAAGGAAATACTCACTATGAAGAAGGATTGAAAGGCACAATAGCAGCCAACTACTTCAGAGAATTATTCAGATCCTCCCATCCAACGAGCATTAATGAATCTCTTTCATGCCTTACACAGAAAGTAACTGACCAGATGAACACTCAATTAATAGCACCAGTTTCAGACCAAGAAGTGCAGCAAGCAGAATTCAGCATAAGAGGGGACAGGGCCCCAAGCCCAGATGTAATCACTGCGAATTCATGCAATGCTTCTGGAACACTGTAAAAGAACAGATTACAAGAGAGGTTAAAGAATTTTTTGAAAGTGGAACATTTCCAAATGAATGGAACTACACACATATAGCACTGATCCCAAAAACTCAGTCTCCTAGGGATATGACTAATTATAGACTAATAAGTCTTTGTTGAGTAGTATACAAAATTTATGCAAAGATTCTGGTGAAAAGACTACAACCTACACTACCCAAGGTGGTCTCAGAAACTCAAGGAGCATTCACGGCTGGAAGATTGATATCAAACAATGTGCTACTTGCGCATGAGATTATGCACCACCTAAACTCAAACTGAGAAGGTCAAACTAAGTACATGGCAGTTAAAACATATATGTCCAAAGCGTATGACAGATTGAAATGGAAATTCCTAGAGACTACACTCCTGAAGCTCGGATTCTGCCAAGACTGGATCAAAAGAGTGATTTTCTGTGTCTCCTTAGTAAGATACTCAGTCCTCATAAATAGAACCACTTATGGATATATAACCCCAGAGAGAGGACTGAGACAAGGTGATCCATTATCTCCTTTCCTATTTGAAATAGGAACGGTTGGATTAATACACTTAATTAACAAAAGAATACCTTCTAGAGAGCTCTCAGGAGTCAGTTTTAGTAATGAGGGACCAGTAAACCAACATCTCTTATACGCCGATGACAGCCTCTTTGTCTATAAAGCTAATCCCCAAGAAGCAAAAACATTAAAAGAATGCTTTAATGAATATGAGCGTATCTCTGGACAAAGAATCAACTTCGAGAAATCTGCAATAGCATTTGGTAGAAAAGTCAAATTGGAGATAAAAAACTAACTCAAGGATCTACTGCAGATACAAACAGATCATGGAATAGGAAAATATCTGGGTCTACCAGAATGTTTTAGAGGATCCAAAAAGAAAATTTTCGACTATATTACAAAGAAGCTGAGAAACAAGACAAATAGCTGGTTCTCAAGAAACCTGTCGATGGGAGGTAAAGAAATAATGATAAAAGTTGTGACGATGGCTTTCCCCATCTACGCAATGTCATGTTTCAGATTGCCAAAAGACCAATGCCAAAAGATCACAAGTGCAATGAGACAATTCTGGTGGCGCACGGAAAGCAATAAAAAGAAAATACCATGGGTCGCTTGGTCTAAAATGTGCAAAACCAAACACGAAGGAGGCCTAGGATTCAAGTCTATTGAAGATTTTAACTAAGTCTTGCTGGCAAAGTAGGCCTGGAGACTCCTAAACTCGCCACACTCTCTAATTGCCAGAATGTATAAATCGAAATACTTCAAGAATCCAGAGTTCTTGTCAAACACTAGGTACCACTCACCCTCATTTGCATGGAGAAGCATCAAACATGGACAAGAACTATTAGAAAAATGACTATTAAGATAAATTGGTGATGGGAAGACACATTTGTCTGGACTACTAAATGGATATGTATAGACCAACACCATGCTCCAATCAGCAAAGAAAACATGTTCAATTTTAATCTCAAAGTAGCAGATTTGATAAACGGTGAAGAATGGAACAAAACTCTGGTGCTAGATACATTTATAGAAACAGATGCAAACCACATACTAGAATCCCCTCCTTGCACCACAGCCAGAAATTCATGGATCTGGTAGCAAAACCCGTCAGGTGCATACACAGTTAGAAGTGGGTACAGATTAACACAAAAAATGCAGAGCCAAGCCAACTTGCACAACACTGCTACCTCTTATCCAACCATAATACTGAAACAAAAAATATGGAGGATTAAAGCACCTAAGAAAATCCAACTGTTCCTCTGGAGAGCCATATCGGAGGCTTTATCAGTGAATGCAGCGCTAAAACAGAGGAAAATATCACAGGATGATACATGCTCCATCTGTAATACAGACAAAGAAATAGTCATCCACTGTCTCTTTAAATGCCACCCAGCTTGACAACTGTGGGCTCTATCCCTGTGTCCTCTACCACAAACGGGATTTGCCAACACTTCCCTGATGTCAAATTTTGCTTATCTCCTAACCAAGAAGAGTCAGGTGAGGGAGGAAAATGAAAGACTCAAACTTTTTCCGTGGCTCCTTTGGACAATTTGGAAAACAAGGAACGAGATAGTGATTAATAAATCCACTCCAAATTTACAAACAAAAGTCCAAGAAGCAATTGCAAAAATGGAATTATAGAACCAAATAAGCTAAAAAAGACCCATCTAATAACCAAAACAAACAGTCCCAGGTACCAGACAGAAAATCCAAATGATCTAGATGTTAGACATGCTCTCAACTGGCATGTGGCTTGGACAACCAATTCAAACCTAAATGGAGCAGCCTTCACCCTGAAAGATCTTACAGAAAGAGAGTACATACACGACAGACATGTGATACTAGGCTCAACAACTTATCTGTCAACAGCACTCTCTGGTTTACACTGGGTACTAAAAGCTCTATTGGATCTACAAATTCGTAAAGTTGTTGTTGAGGTAGATAACAAAAGAGTCTTAAAAGCGGTTCTTAACCCGATTAATTGGCCCAAACATAGAGCTTGGCTTCACAAAATACAACAATTGGAAAACAAGTTCCAAATCTGTAAATTCAAGGAAATACTACCAAGCCACAATAAACGGCCAAGGGCAATAGCAATGAGCGTAGTCAAACAGGGTAGATTCAATGACTACACAACCAGAGGACTCCCAAGTTGGCTCACACAGATAGATACAACTGAAAGCGATTCAAACACTAATCAACTCTAAGCCAATAGAGTCTGATTAACTCAAAGCAGCAGAGCCTCAACCAATCAGAATGATCCTTGCCTCAGTCAGATCACACCAGCTAATAAAAATACAACTTCCAAGACAGAAAAGTGGCTCAATTCAAACTAACGCTGATGCTACTTTATCCTCTAGCGAGTGTCTGTAGTTTATTCCTTGGCGAGGAAGATTTAGAGGCCTTAAAACTTAAATTCCCAAGACAGCCACCACATGTTTAAGGCGTGCAAAAGCAGTTTTATTACAATGATTACTTTTGTCTTATTTGAGGTAATGATTAGCTAACTTTTCACTTAGCAAAAGATGTCCTCAGGTGAATCAAATATCATCAGAAAAGAGGAATCAACAGAAGACACGTGGCGCATGTCTGGATTAAATGGCTCTACCTCTCACGCCTGAACATTGGAATCTGCAAAAGATTACGTACAAGAAAATAACAAAAGATCACTTCTGACAACATGCAAGATTATTTATAGATATCGATGTAAATCACCTTACGTAAGAAACTGAAGGGTCTCATCCGCTCTGGAATTGGAGGCTATATAAGATGCAGCTAGGAGGAAGCAGGGATAATACAACCAAAACCTCTCTCCCATAAATGGATAACAATTTTTGGCACGCTTTAAATCAGTTTGATCTGGGAAGAAAAAACCCTCCACCATTTCTAGAAACTTTAATGTATCACTCCACTCACGTGGCCAACAGTAAGATCTTACTCATCAGAGCTCTAAATGCAACAAAACAGAATATTCAAGACATGATAGAAGATCTACCAAAAGATTGGTGTCTACACAACTCGGTGCAAGGAAGAATACTGGATAAAGAACATGCTCAATTCTTCTTTGATAGAGAGGAGGATCTAGACGCGATCTACAGAATGCAACCACTATTTTACAATGGTTGGTTAGTTGCAGCGGAGAAGTGGGTGAACAACCAAGAGCTGAGACCCCTAAACAAGGTGCACCTATGGGTCCAAATACGTCAACTGCCTCTACAGTTTGCCTCAAAAGAAGTGATACGTC
This sequence comes from Lepidium aucheri, assembly GCA_900406435.1. Classification (NCBI taxonomy): domain Eukaryota; kingdom Viridiplantae; phylum Streptophyta; class Magnoliopsida; order Brassicales; family Brassicaceae; genus Lepidium; species Lepidium aucheri. Next base: position 10,278 of record OVBA01002337.1, on the reverse strand, counting down.
TCCTTGCTGGTCTAGTTGGAGAGGTTCTGGAGATAAACATGAACAACCCTTCAACAACACGACCTTTTCTGATAAGAGTGAAGATTGGCTTTCACATAAACGAAAGACTCAGGTACTATAGGGCAGTCTTGTGCCAAAGTGGTGAGAGATTTCAGATATAATATTATTATAAGTGGGTGGCACGACTGTGCTTTAATTGTTAGAGGATCACGCACTCAACCACGTTCTTCACGCACACACTTATTCCAATGGACTATTTCCTGTACCCGGTGCAAGACATGCCACAGCAAGAAGCATCCTATGGTAGCGACAGATCCATGGATGCCTGGTCGAACTCACCAAGGTCTATCTTGTCTCAGCCATTTCACAATCAAAACCAGATCACTGAGAACAAACCTTGACAAGAAACAACACAAGAGTCACCATTGAAGACATACTCAACAACCCTGAAGATACCTTCATGGTAGATGTATGTCCAGACCCAATCAACTTAGAGCTGACTATTCCAAATAAGACTCCTAACCCACTACCAATGCCAGTTCAAGCTCGAATCAAGAGCCTCTCAAAACAGATAAGCATGGTAAGGATGTGCAGGTCTTCTCTGACTCAACTCTGAAGGACAAGAAGGACTCTGACGCTTGATGAGAATGAATGAAAGAAATGATAAACCAGTCTTATGCTATCTGAAGGGTCAAGTTTATTTTATAAGTTCTAAGTCGTTTGTTGGTTAGTGTTTTCTTAGTTTGTCAGTTGGTCTACTGTTTACTCCGTTCTTTCTTATGTTGTTGTCGTATCTTTGTTTGCAAGTGGTGGAGCAAGCTCCCCTTGCATTAAACTCTTTTGTTATTAGGTTGTTTACCCCTCTATAAATAAAATCCTCTTTTGAAGTGAAAAAAAATAACAATGCGCCACAATATATAAAAATTTCGATGTAATATATTGAAAGTGAGATTCGGTTTAGAGATAGGACAAAGTAGTTTAACAGTTTAGATATTATATAACATGTAGTAGGACAATAAAATCTTTTTTTAAATTATAATATCTTCAACTTTTTTTTTGGTTTTCATGTTAATATTATACCAAAAATAATAGTTTGTTGAGACATTGTACTGCATAAGAACGGAAGCTCTACAAAAAGGAGAAGGAAATTAGATGCTAATTAATACTACATATATATTAGAAATACAACTGAACTAAAATCCAAGGAGGGAGATAGGTGAAAGCGAATCCATTGGTGGGATCGTAGTTAGTCTATTATGAATGGTTTGATCTATTTCAAGCGTAAGAGACCTGGCAGATACAGAGTGTGATGAGAAAATCCTTCGATTCCTTTCTTGTCATATAGTAAGACAGTAGTTTGAAGTAGTAGCTTGAGAATTAACCTGGCAAAGTACGAGGGGCGAAGATTGAACATTCGTTAACCAGAGGCAAGAATCCATAAGAGTGGTGGGAGGATTAGCACTTATTTTTGCAGCCATAAATTTCTGGATATTTCTTGAAAATTCCCATTCAAAGAACAGGTGAGTGTGTGACTCTTGTGTAGTACTACATAAAGTACAAGAAGATGGAACGTTAATTCCTCAGCTGAATAGCCTGTATCGAGTTTGAAGATGTTCCTTAATGGAAAGCCAATGAATGAAACTGAATCTTGGAATAGCATGTGAGAACCAGACAGATTTATGCCAAGTAGTAGCTGCTGTCTCTATACGTAGCTTACGCCATGTGTTTGCTATATTGAAGAGGCGAGAAAATTTGCATGATTGTTGCTTCCAAAGGAATAAGTCTGAACTAGCATTCTGAGTTGGAGGGATGATTTCCATCATACAAAATTGGAGGTTAACTGCTTTCTCTGACCTTGCAGTCGGAAATGACCACTACGAATCAAGCACTGCATCACTTACATGAGCATCTTTATCCAACTGCAACTCCCTTGGACCTCCATCTCCAAAATAATCCAACAGAAGACCTAAAGTTGTCCAAGAATGTAACCTTACATCCATCATTGACCTTACAAGATAAGAAGTCTTTAACGACATCCTTAACTTCCAATAATTTCCTTATATTCCAAGACAATCTAGGAGATGGTTCCATTAGCCAATACTTCTTCCGACCAAAAACATTATGATCTAACCAAGCTACCCACAGAGAATTTACCTTAGAGAACATGTGTCAGACCTGCTTTAAGCGGAAAACAGTAGAGAACTCCTCCAGCAGTCGTAATCCCAAACCTCCTTCGCTCTTCAGTTTGTAGATGTCTTCCCAAGAAACCCTTGCCCACTTTGCCGAGTCCAAAGAATTTTTCTAGAGGAAGGAAGAACAAAGAGAATCAAATTTGGTGTAGAAAGCTTTTGGAAGCACAAAAACCTGACTCCAGAAATTCACTCTTCCATAAATTACAGAGGCTATTATTCGTATTTTCCCTGCGTAAGACAAAAAACTTTGTTGTCCAAGAGTGTAGTTGAGAAGTGAGAGATTCGAAAAATTGTTGAAGCGTCGCCAAGTTTAGCTTCGAGATTGTAGTGGTAAGCCCAAGTATCTGGTTGGAAAAGTACCCTTCCTGATCCCAAGAATTTGAGATGCTTGTTTGAAGTCTACATTTTCATAACCTGCCATATACAACTCAGTCTTGGTTGGGTTCATCTCAAGCCCAGAGATTTGCTTGAATTTTTGCAGTATGTGGCCGATGCCAATGAGTGAACTGTGAGATCCATTAGAGAACACTAGGAGATCATATGCAAACGATAGGTGCGTTAGACAAGGATTAGTACAAAGTGGATGCGCCTAAAACATCCCATTAGTTAACCCTTTTTCCAGCATCCTAGAGAGCACTTCCATCACAAGTATGAACAAATAAGGAGAGAGAGTATCTCCATGTCTAAGACCCTTTTTCTCTGGAAAAAAACCTGATAGTTCTCCGTTTACCAAGATAGAAAATCTGGGAGAGGAAATACATTCTTTTATCCACATGATAAACAAACTTGGGAACCCCTGAGCTTGTAATATCTTGAGCACAAGACCATATCAAAGGCTTTACGTATATCTACCTTAATCATTTCACTCTTTGGACCTGCTGGTTTGCTATAGTTTTGGATTACCTCTAAGGCAAGAAGGAAATTCTCTCCCAAACTTCTCCCTTTCAAGAAAGCTGCTTGATTTGGAGATATACATTGCTGAAGTATTAGATTCAAACGATTTGCCAATATTTTTGCAATCACTTTATAGGGTAAATTGCAGCAGCTTATTGGCTTGTAGTCAGCAAGTGCATGCTTCAGGATTTTTTGGGATTAGACAAATTGTTGTATTGTTCAAATCCTTAAGTAGCCTCCCCGATTAAAAGAACTCTTTAACTGCATCAATCACACACCACCCACAACTGACCAAGCTGATTTATAGAACTCTATAGGATAGCCATCTGGCCCAGAACAATTTCCTTTCGACATTGACTTTAAGGTGGATTTGATCCCATCCTCCAATACCGGTCTCATCAACCATTCTGTGCCAGCTGCTGAACATCTGAAGGGAAAAAGCTCTTGTAATTCCTGCATAGCCATAGGCGAGAAAGGCAATGAAGTACTTCCCAAAACAGATCTAAAATAACCCTCAACATGAGCTTTTAGGTTATCTACATCCATTATCTTAGCTCCAGAATCGTCCTCAAGGTAATGGATGTGATTATGGGAGTTCATTTGAATGACCACCTTATAGAAAAAGCGGGTGTTCCGATCACCTAACTCAAGCCATCGAATCCTAGATTTTTGATGGTAAAATTTCTCTTCTGCCACTAGCAGCTTATTCCATTCATCTCTGACAGCTGCCTCTTCTGATGTTAATTGAACTGTTGGAGAATTTAGGATTTGCTTCTGAAGTTCAAGTACCACCTTGTCTTTATCCTTCACTCTCTCAGAAATCCCGCTGTAATGAAACTTATTACTCCGCCTAAACCAGGGTTTAAAAGCATGAGGGACCTGACCAATTTGAATAGTGCTGAACCANGTTCGCCCTCCACTCTGAAAGTAGTTCTTCTGTGAATGACGGATGATCAGCTACATGGTCAAAAAACTTGAAAGACCTTTTAGGACGTTGTTTTAGGTTAGGAATCACAAAAACACAAGGGGAATGGTTAGATTGGCCAGGCTCAAGAAAATCTGCATATGCCTCAAGAAAAGAACGTGCCCACAACTCATTAATCAAAGCATGATCCAGTCGTTTCGTGATTGGATCTTCCGACCTCCTATTCCACCACATAAAAGTTAACCTTTTAGAAGGAGCCTCAAACAAGTTTGAATCCTGCAACAAAAATTCAAAATCAGATTGCATAACCACTTCAACCTCAGGATAACCGGAATGATGAAAGCTCCTCAAGATTTGATTAAAGTCTCCGACTACTGCCCATGGGAAAAATCTGAGAGGAGTCGTGTTTTGGAGGCTGACCAATTCTTGCCATAACTCAGTTCTCTGCTCCACTTGATTAAACCCGTAGACAAATGAAACTGTGAGATTTAAGTTCTCTGCCATCAAATAAAGTCCACAAGTCACCATTTGTGGTGAAACTGCATAGACTACTACTGAAACTCGAGGATCCCAAACCAGTGCCACTCTTACTGTGTCGCAACACTCAAAATTCCCAAACACTTTCCACCCTACATGAATTGCTTTCAGCAACCTCCTTGAATTTCCTGATTGTATCTTAGTTTCAAAAAATGCACCAAAAACCGGTTTGTGCATACTAATCCAAGCCTTAGTCGTAACTTGCCACCTAGTACTATTTAAACCTCTAACATTCTATCCAAAAAATATGATGATAAGGAAGTTTTTGGGTGCTTACAGTCTTACGACTGCTAGATTTCTGTGTGACTAATAAAAAAGGGGGTTCAGCCTTGATAAGATTGTGTTTCACATCGAAGGAGGAACAATACGGAGCATCAACTGTTGTTTCTGCAAGTACTGAAGCATATTTGTCAGAGACTTCCTTGTTTTTTCTTTTTATTTTCGGTGCACTAGTTGGAGGAACCTCTATCCTGTCACAAGAATTCCTGTTCTCTGGTTGCGGATTTCCACAAAGTAAGCTTTTATCTTGGAGCTGAGGCTTTTCCTTCTGTTCTGCGCAAGGATGACACACATATCTTCAACTTTATTACATTGGATAAATGATATTTAAAAATCCCATTAATAGAGAAAATATATGTTATATCAAACAATGTTATAAAACGAGAGAAAGGTACGAGTTCCGCCGTCTGATACAAATATCGTGAGTAGGTTATAATTATAACTTTTGGTCAAATATATACTTTAGATAAATCTTGTTTGTTTCTTCAGTTAATAATAATATAGAATACACAAAGTTGAGGTTGGTTTGTTAGTGGAGAGGAGAATGTGCCTCCACGTTGAATCTAATTTAAAACCTAGTATTTGATTAATTACCAGAAAATTGATTTAACTTTACTGTTTTTTTTGTATAACATATACTATCCCCATATGATTAGTTTGTCTTGTATGTGTGCCTACAATTAATCTAAATAATATCACTGAATTCACTAAAAAGTTCAAATGTTTCGCATGCTGATTATACTACTAGTCTCTCAATAGCTAGTAGCCAGGCAAATAGATAAAGAGACAACTAATATATGAAGTTGTTAATATATAGATAGTGCTAGGCATGAAAGGTCTATGGACTAAGTTGAAAAGCTAATCATTATTATGAAATTTGGTTTGCCCAACATTAATATAAAATTGATAGATGACTTTATAGGCACATATATATTGTCATTTGTCAAATATACATGCAATGGAATGATGGTTTAGTGTCACAATGACTAGGCAGATTCGTACATATGTAGACACACGGACATCGGAAATTATACAAGCACTGTCTTGAGCTACTCTTTGGCATTATGACCTTTTCACTATAACATGATAAATCATATCTATTTAGTTCACATGAAACCTTATCTTAACTATGACTTGGCAATGAAGTACTTCTAAAGCTCGAATTGCAACGAAGCATGTGTCCTAGAAGATTTGCCGTTCCTTTTCCTTTTCCTCCCGCAATTTAAGCTTACGCTCTACGACACTTTCCAATTCTTTTTTTATCTTGAATGGATGGCTGAAACATGAAAAGAATTGTAAATCAAATGTCAATTTTGAGGAATTGTTGGTATTATTATAAGGCTATACTATACATATCTACATCAGTTGCTGATAATTTATCTGAGAAACAACAATAATCAAATCATGTTATTTGGTTTAGTAAAGCAGCAATTAACATGGACTATATATATATATGTATATGTTGAACTTTCATAACTTACAGAACACGAATCCAGCAAACGCGAAGGCCCCTTTAATGGAAAGAGCCGCCGTACGGTCAACAAATATCTCCAGATTTCCCATATCTATGAATTGGTTAAAGCCAATATTTTGTTATACAAAATCTAGGCATATCATCACACCATTAATATAAATAAATAAAACCAGTGGAAAAGAAGATACCTTGATGCTGCTGTGATCTCCCCACGCGAAAATTCTTCAATTTCGTGCCAAAGTGTCGGATCATCCTTGTACAATTTGGGAACTAAGTTAGACGATGGTGGTTGGTTCGTTCTTGTTCAAGACCCATATTGGACTTTGAATGAAACTTTGAATTGAATGCTTGGACTTTCTCTATGAGTATGATTTCTCTTCAATGAAACTATATGAATTTTATGGTTGTATGAATTTGACATATTGTTTTGTTTGTAATTTAATTATGTTGGTCGAAACTGTTTTTGTTTTTCTCTGAGCCTAATGGAGAGTTCACCGTTTGTTTCTTCCTTCAAAGCTTTTGGAATTTTACATATTATCTTCTCTATATGTACTTAGCTAGTGAAAAATTGAGGCTTTTAGCAACCTATAAACCGTACTAGGATTCTACCCACGCTCAGCGTGGGTAATTATACTGAATTTTTGAAATAATTTGTTAAAAAATAGTATGTATGGTTAATTATGATATTGCATTAACTGTTTATTCGATTTATAATTGAATAACTTATTTGACCTTTGAAGTTTTCACATGTATGTTCTATCTTAGTATAGAGTTTGGTAGACGTAGAGACTGATTGACAACAATTTTCATTGCTTTAGAAAGCAAAAAAAATACTCAGAGCATTAAAATTAAACTCGTCGTGCTCTATGTTAATTCTTAATTTTGTTGCTTTAGAAAGCAATTTTTAATTTTTGGAATATTTTTGGTTACGGAAAACCAAAATTTATGAAGTTTACAAAAAATAAGTTTTTATAGCAAAAAAATCCACAGCCAAATTACCTATAGCAAAAAAATCTGTCTTCTCCAACTAACCTTCGCATTAGGAGCAAACTGATTTACCTCTTAACTACTGCTAAAGATAAACACAGACCTACAAAAAGATAAAAAGAATAAAATTTTAGTGAATAAACAAAAACCCTTTCAAAAGAACTCAGAAGAAAAAGACTAAAAACCACAATAGAAAAAGAGGAAGAAAACAAACATACTCATTAAAGACAATCACCACTTGAGAGAGAAATACAATTAGTACCGTCTGTACCAAACTTAGAATGATCAGATCTTTGATCGTCATCGATTTTAGAGAATTTCCTCTTCAGCAGATTGTTTCCTCCACCTCCTCTTGGGTCTTCCTCGTTTTTACCTAGTTCCAATATGAAATATATGACTAAAACCCGATAAAAAAAGGAACTTAGGAGAAAGGTAAAAAAACTGATTTTTCAAAGATGATTTGTAAAGGAATTAGATGTTCGAATTTGATACAAAGATTATCGAATCTTACGACGACCTTCTAGACAAATGCTAAGACTCAGAGCTAAGTCGATCTCTGTCCCTGACATCGACTCGTCTGGGCAAGATGAATCCTCCGACGATAGTGTCATGTTGTCATCTTCTCCGATCATCACCGACCCACTTGGAGAACAAACATCTCTAAAACCATTCAATATCTCAAGATCGATAAACAGAAACACAAAGACAAAAAAAGCCACTTCAGTGGCTAAGAACCCTTGAACCAAAATCAATTATCGATCAAGTTTAAAGATTCCCATATACCAAACAAACAAAAAAAAAGTTTAAACTTTGAAAACCTGTATAAAATTTTGAAGAAGACATACTCATCATCTTTCGTCACCAGAGGTTGAATTTATAGAAATTTCAGAAAATAAACTGTGTATCACACCTGATTTGCGCGGAGAACAAATACTCTTCGTTCCCATCTCCAAAAGAACTGTATGATTTTAGTTTCTACAGAAAAAATGAAATAATATAAATAGGAAAAATGGGTAGATGTAGAAAGAGAGATAGGTCGAGGAGAATAAGAAGATAGAGCAAACAAAAAATTTACGAGAAAAAATGAAAGTGGATTGTGATCGTGGGTGAGTAGTGGAAGTTAGCATCTTTGTATTTTGAACTATTTTGATTTGATAAAGTGAAAGTTAATATCTTCGCCGATATGGTCACAATTTCAAGCAATTAAATGAAAAAGATAACACTAAATATGAGAAATAATATGAGGGTTACTTGTGCAATTTTTACAAATGAAAGTTGTTTAGAAAAAATAAGTACGGCAGCTTTAAGAGAATAAACCATATTAGAGAGAAAAAACAATAAGAGTTGGTGCATTTGTATTTGTAATAGCCTTGCTATATGGATTTAACAATTGCAAATAAAGTGTGTTACCTTCAGAGCCAGATCATCAGACACCATAGAACGGTACCTAATAGAACAGCATCCAAAGTAATAGATTCTTCCACAAATGTGAGATCATTAATGGTTAGTGGGTGAGATTCATCAGGCTTTGGATTCTCAACAGTTACAGAAGATGATGACCTTGTGCTTCTTCGACTCACTTTCAAAGTCTCCTCCTTCGGCATGGTTCTAAACCTCAGTCCAAAAGTAAGAATAAATAACACTAAGCACACGAGTTATTACAGTAAAACTGAAGCAGCTTACACAAACTGTGAGTAATTTCATCTCTAGTAGTAATACAACATAGAATTTTCTAGAAACACTAAGCTAAAAGGAAAGAGAAAAAGAGAGGACTTTGATTTTTGTTTTTGTTTTTTTAACATTACAGCATTTAAGAGTTTCTCACCAATATAATATTATTATTTTTTGACATAATTTAATTTGAGAATCCCACATTAGTTTTGACTTCCATTGGTGAGAAACCCATCAAATCTCTCACTAATATAATATTAATAAATATATGAATAATTAATTTTTTATCACTCATCTATTTTATAAATACACAAATATACTAATTTTTATTTAAAGTATTATTATGAAATATTTTAAAGTATTAATAAATTTTTCTATGCTTTTAGAGTTTAAAAACTTTTTTAAGTATTTTATATTGAATTTAAATTTTTTATTTAATATTATTTTTCTCTTTATTAATTATTAATGCAATTATATAATTTATAATAAAAATAATTAAAACAATAATAGAACCGACAATTATGATAATACAACATCTTTTATAACTAAAAATAAAATTGCAATACGTAAACTCATAGAAAATAATATTTAAAACATTACAAAGCATAGAAAACATATAAAATTAGATTAAATATAAAATTAATTTAGCTTTACTCTTCTCTTAACCCAAACTTTTGCCATATATGCTCATCCAAATAAACTTTTATCACAATTTTTAAGAAAACAATTCTCAGAAATTTTATAAAATTTAATATTATTATCTTAATTATATTTTTAATAACTAAATATATATATAATTTAAACTTAAGCATAAGAACAACCTTATTGGTAGGTTCTTAATAAGAGTATCTAAGTATTAAAAAATGATTAAAATTAAGAAAAAGTAGAGTTAAGAAATGTATTTTTGTTTTGAGTTTGTAGGTGTAATTAATTGTAGGTTCTTAAGTGAGTTTCTTAGAAAAAAAAAATTTAGATTTCAAAATTCCATTACAGATAGTAGTAATGATGTTTTGTGAAAGCCTAATACTACACTTTTGAATGAAGCTAATCTTTTTGCTCAATTTATTAGAAAGCTAATAATATAATATAAATTACAAGCATAAACATTTTTATGATCAATGTATCTTACAAATCAAAATGTTAAAGAAGAGTCTACCGTTCCTTAGTAGATAATCATAATGTACAACAAACCAAAAAGAAGAGAGATTATTTGAAGACTGAGGCTGAGCTTAACTAATTGGAAGTAAATAATCCAACTAGTAAATATATTTTAGACAAACAAAAACGAATTAATCAAGTAACAACCTTCATGATGGAGC
>OVBA01002336.1:0-35298 GCA_900406435.1 Lepidium aucheri | reverse complement strand
TTTAGTAAAGACATGCATGTGAAGATCCACCGATGAAGACGTTTGAGGGGGTGGATTTGGGACTAAGGGGTTCTTCAATCTTGAATCTTTCCTGCATGCACCAATCAGGAGGAGAGAGCAAAGAACTAGTGTTGTTTTGATTGTAGGGTGATCTGTTCAGGTGAAGCCAAGGGGAGAACCGGCAATATCGAATGATAATCCGGTGAAGGACTCTCAATCTCTATCAACGAAAGAAGAGAGAGTTACAAAAATTTGACCATCGGTTACGTTTAAAAACTCATTTTTCATTTTTTGTATTCTACATTTACTATTTTTTATTATCATGGGTCTTCATAATTTTATACGACATTCGATAATTTTGGATGATAATTTTAATGTTGAAGTGTCTGAACATGAAAATCTACTTAGACAAAGCTCAAATGATGAAGATGATGTTAATGAGATAGAAGAATCTAAAGCAACGATTGATGGAGTATATATGGCAACAATTCATAACCAAATTGCATATATGTTATGGGCATATCGTAGATGAATAATACAATGTTACCAAATTTATAAAAATAGTCATTTACTAGTATACAAAAATATTTTTAAAATATTAATTGTAATTTATATATTTAGTTTTAGATTAAAAATGTTTAATTATATGTTATTATCGCATAATTTTGAAAATAATTATTCAAATCAAAATCTACATTTATTACACTATTCAATTGTTGCAGTTTCACCAATCAACATTTATCTTTAAACGACCCTTGTTTAAAACCTCTTTTGTTTCAACCATTCATTATTTTTTTAAACGATTGTTTCAAACGATGTTACCAATCGGATTTAACATATATTATGATTGCCTTAATTTTTGTATGAAATATATGCCTAGTCGACTAATTCACCCTAGAAGAATACAGCATTCAATCATAGCCGAGACTTTTTGGTGCAAAATCTAAATATTCTTAAATGTTTTTGCTTAATCTGCAATTAACTAACTTTCGTACACGGCAGCTACAGGCCGTAACTTTTTTTTTCATCATACAGTGACTTAAATTTCACGAAACCAATGTAAACACACCAAAGGAAAAACTAAACAAAAACTAAAAGCCACAATTAGGCCCAGAATAAAACAAAAAGCAAACCCAAAAAAAAAAAAAAACAAAAAACAAAAGAAAAGCAAAGAACCGTTTCTTCTTCATCTTCTTCGCTTCGTCTTCTTCTTCCTCTTACGTGAAGAAGGTCAAAGAATAAAAACCCAATCCAAATACCACCGCTAATTCGATCATAAAAATGGTGATGTACTACTGTTTCACGAATTGAAGGATCTCATTAGTTAGTTAACTTTCATCGTTGTAATTGCGGCGGCTTATGCTGGTTCCGATCGTTGTTTTTTCTCCGGTGTGTTTCCGGTGGTCGGCTATTTCTTACACGAAAATTTTAGATTTAATATGAAGAGCAACGCCAAGGTTAATATCAATAACGGAGATAATAATCAGACGAAGAACGGTGCCACAAATGGTTTCTTACCGAATTCGATAAAATTCATCTCTACTTGTATCAGAACTGCTTCCTCTGGTGTTCGTTCAGCTAGCGCATCTGTTGCTGCGTCACTCTCTTCAGATTCGCAGGAGCTTAAGGACCAGGTTGGACTCAATTTGATTTCTCCAATTCGTGATTTTGGATTTTAATTTGGGGTTTTTTTTTTAATTTGGTGGGAGGTGTAATCTGATTTATCGTGGTAGTGATTGATTCATTTTCCAGTTGGGTTTATGTGATTTTGATCAGATTAGGAGGTTTAGAGTTTATTAGCCGATAGGTTTGACTTCTCGAGATTGATCATGGTTATGGAGAGTTGTGGCATTTGCAAATTTATATAAGTTTTGTTAGTCGGGATACTTGTAACAGATATATAGAGGTTTTGATTTCTCTGTGGCTGAAGAAGGAAAATGATTGATTTGGTGTTTGTATATCGCAAAAGAGAGTAATTTCGTAGGATGTGATCAATTGTGGCATTGTTTTGTAATCTACGAGTAAGTAGTCTGCACTTGTTAATTGCATCCTTGAACTAGCTCATGGATTCAACCACGGTAACCAAATCATGAATACTGGTTTAGAATTTGATCAAGCTTAACTTAGGTCGTACTAATCAGGTTCAGAGCATGATTCCTGTTAGATTGATGCAAAAATTGTGATCACTGATCCCTAATATTGTGTTTGTTCAAGCAGGTGTTGTGGTCTTCTTTTGACAAACTACACACAAGTGAATCTTCCTTCAAGAGCGTTCTTTTGCTAGGTTATAGCAACGGATTTCAAGTCCTTGATATCGATGACGCAAATGATGTCAGCGAGCTTGTGTCAAGGCGAGATGATCCAGTTACATTTTTACAGATGCAGCCCCTACCTGCTAAATGTGACGGAATTGAAGGATTTAGATCATCACATCCCATACTTCTGGCAGTTACTGATGAAGCCAAGCGTTCCGGTCCTGTTGTAACTGGCAGAGATGGGTCAATTAGAAATGGTCATGAGGATCCTCTTGCCCTCTCTCCCACAGTTGTGCGATTCTATTCACTTAAATCTCACAACTATGTTCATGTTTTAAGATTCCGATCTACTGTCTATATGGTCAGATGCAGTCCCCGGATTGTAGCTGTTGGCCTTGGTTCACAGGTCAGTTTTTCTTTCTAACTCTTTAACATGGAATACAACTTTCTTTGTGTGGATGATCTGATAGGTAGAGAGTTTATTTCATATATCATGTTTTAGTATATCTACTGATCTGTAACCTGAGAAACACATCTATTAATGTTGGGCCATTTCGATGCAGATATACTGTTTTGATGCTTTAACTCTTGAAAACAAATTCAGCGTTCTCTCGTATCCTGTTCCTCAGCTTGGAAATCAAGGGATATCAGGGGTTAATGTTGGATATGGGCCAATGGCTGTCGGACCTAGATGGTTAGCTTATGCTTCCAACAATCCTTTGTCATCTAGTATAGGTCGTCTGAGCCCTCAGAATGTTACACCTCCTGGCGTCAGTCCATCTACCTCGCCAAGCAATGGTAGTCTAGTGGCGAGGTACGCCATGGAATCTAGTAAGCATCTGGCAGCTGGGTTACTCAATTTGGGTGACAAGGGTTACAAAACTATATCTAAATACTGTCAAGATCTCAAGCATGACGGTCCTGGTTCTTCTCTTTCGTCCAGTCCTGGCCGGAAAGTTGGTCGGCTCTCATCTCACTCAGCAGAGTCAGATGTTGCTGGAACGGTTAGTCTTCTACAGAAAGCATCTTATCTTGATTATATGGAAACCTGTTTTATACTTCGTTACTTGAGTAGACTATTATGGATTAGTGTCTGCGTTGTTGAATGTCAAACATAAGCCAGTCAAAAAGAAGTATGACTTGCTTATCAAACACAAACTGTTTATTTGAGTATCGTCATAACCTTTTTGGATAGTGTATATGTATTATTGTTTTGTCGATTTTTGTGGTGCGCTTTTATTGAAATCTGTTTTAGACTTGAGTCGTTTAAGGAAAGAGTATGACCTGCTTTTCAATATTACCGGTGGCAGGTTACTGTTAAAGATTTTGAGTCCCGAGCAATTATATCACAATTCAGGGCTCACACTAGTCCAATCTCTGCTCTGTGTTTCGACCCAAGTGGCACTTTGTTAGTAACAGCCTCAATCCACGGTAACAATATTAACGTTTTCCGGATTATGCCGTCGCCTACAAAGAGTGGACCAGGTGCTCAAAGCTATGATTGGAGCTCCTCTCATGTGCCTCTTTACAAATTACACCGTGGCATGACATCAGCTGTATGTTTCTTATTCCAGTTTTTCTTGTAGCTATGTTTTATTTCAACATTTGTTTCGGTACTGTAAACGCTATTGTTCTCTACTTTTACAGGTAATACAAGATATATGCTTTAGTAGCTACAGCCAGTGGATTGCAATTGTTTCCTCTAAGGGGACCTGCCATATTTATGTTCTTTCACCATTTGGCGGAGAAAACGTTCTTGAAATACGTAATTCCCATGTCGATGGACCAACGCTTGCTCCATCATTGTCCCTGCCATGGTGGTCGAGTCCATCATTTATGAACACCCATTTTTCATTTCCACCACCAGCATCAGTAACACTTTCTGTGGTTAGCCGAATCAAATGCAACAATTTCTTCCATGCTGCAAGTTCTGTTGTAGGAAAACCATCCTTCCCCTCTGGCTGTCTTGCTGCTGTTTTCCATCAAGCCGTGCAACATGAAAAGCAGTCGTCAGCCCATGCCTTGGACTATTTACTGGCTTACACGCCATCAGGTCATGTAGTTCAATACAAACTCATTCCTTCTCTTGGAGGAGAGCAAGCTGAAAGCAATACAAGACATGGAGCAGGTTCTGTGCTGACCTCTGAAGAGGAATTGAGAGTGAAAGTTGAACCAGTTCAGTGTTGGGATGTTTGTCGAAGAGCAGATTGGCCAGAAAGAGAGGAGAACATAAGTGGGCTTACTTTTGGTGGACCAAAAGTTGCAGAGTTAGCCGATACTTCTGATAGCGATTATCTAGGGAAGCCTTTGGAGAAACACCACATTTATCTTGCCAATGCAGAGGTGCTGATAAACTCCGGAAGAAAACCAATCTGGCAAAATTCAGAGGTACTGTCTACCTCTCTGTTTCCTTTTCCTCCAAGATATAACACAATTTGGTTATGTCTTCTTACTATATAGAATTCACAAGTGGTTGACATTTCCTTATATTATATAAATTTCCAGATTTCTTTTTATCCGATGTTTCCACCTGACTCTGATGGGAGGAAACATCAAGGTGGCGGGGAGACGGAAATCGAGAAAGTATCTGCAAATGAGGTCGATATTAGGCGCAAGGATCTCCTACCTGTGTTCGACAATTTTCATAGTGTGTATTCCAGTATGCGCAACAGGTATGTACCTAACTAACAAACTGCATCTCATCTTTCAAGTTGTGTCTGTCGTTGATCCAATTGTGAATTGGTTCCCTCTTTTGCTTGCAGAGCTTTTCTTGGGGGAAGAGATTCAGATTCTTCTTCTGATCCTGGACAAGTTAAAGAAATTCATCCATTCAAAGGTAATCGAATTTACTTTCCAACCGATGCATCCATCATCATAACAGTTCTCAAATCTGAAACCTTAAGTTGCAGCAGGTATGGCTTATCCTGAGAATGAGGAAAGAAGAGGAAGTTCCCATTTTACACTAACTCCGAATCACAATCCTCATAGCGGAATTGTAACATTCAAACAACCTGTGGTTTCCATTTCATCTGATGTGAAAGATACTAATTATATAGAAGACGCTCATCATCTCTTGCCAAAGAACGCCTCCCTGCCCGCTGAAACAAGAATGGAATCCAGCAGCGGGACAAGCGGAGCTTCAAATGTAAGTTCTAACCGTTCTGATATGAGCATGAATGCAGCGGATGAAGTCGAAGGACCCATAGAAGGCTCCCCAAATTTCGAGCAGTTTTTCAAGGAGGTGATCTCCAGTGAAACTGCTACAGAAGCAGAACAGAACAAAGATGTCCCATCTGATCAAAGAAAACTTGATGAAGACGATGACGATGATGACATGCTTGGTGGTGTTTTCGCTTTCTCCGAAGAAGGTAAGAAGCATTCATCTCAAAACCTGAAATTTTCCATGTAATGGTGGTAATCATCGATCATTTTTGTTTGAATTTTTGCAGGTTGAGTTTAGTTAAATTATGGCCAAAGCTCTAATGGAGAAGAAGTCACTTACTAATCCCGTTTCCTGCAACTTACTCACTGATGATTCTCAATACCTTGAAGAAAGTATTTAAAACCCGATTCCCTTTTATATCATCTGTTTCTGTAAATGCTTGTAAATGAAATGTTCTTTATCAACAGTCTCTCGATTTCCATAGACTGTTTCTTTTTCTTTTGTTATTTTTTTCTTTTTTTAAAAAAACATTCACGTGTAACTCTATTCATTCATCAAAAAGAAAAAAAAAAGGAAAAAAGCTGGTAAGAAATAAAAATAAAGATTTATTTCGTTTGGTTTTATTTACTACTTGAGTAATACTTGTCCATGTTATTCAACATTACCATATTTTGTCAAACTATTTCATTTTCAACACATTTTTTTAGCTTTTGAAATTTTATAAACCAGTGCACACAAAAAAAAAAAAAAAAAATCTCAAAACCAAATTGCCCAAAACTCCGGTTCGGTCCAGACCAAATGTCGATACAACTCTATTCCATTCTTACAGCGCGCTAATTCGATACCCGGAAATAAAAAACGCGCGAGAACTAATATCAATATTGCCACGTTGGCAATCCTCGTGACTTCAAGCTAGCCAATCATAATGCATTATCACTACAGTATATATATTAGAAATCGCCACCAAACCCTAAATCACTCGTCACTCTTTTTCAGTCAAATATTAATCAAACGTTTCTTCAATTTTCCGATTCAGAGAAAAGATGAGTTCAGGTGGTGGCAGTGGAACGACCAAAGGAGGCAGAGGAAAGCCAAAATCTACAAAGTCCGTCTCTCGATCATCTAAAGCCGGTCTTCAGTTTCCCGTTGGAAGGATCGCTAGATTCCTTAAAGCTGGAAAATACGCCGAACGTGTCGGTGCCGGAGCTCCGGTTTATCTCTCAGCTGTTCTTGAGTACCTCGCTGCTGAGGTACGAACAATAATATTCTGATTTCTCGTTTTTTAGTTGCTGTTGATTTTGGAATTTCAAATGCCAATCGATTTATGTCTTCTCTCTATATTGATCACTCGTATGATTTTCCTGACGTGTTTCCCTGATCTCTATTGTACTTATTTTGATTTCATTGCAAAATCGTGTTTTCAAGTCTTTTGTTGCGGTCGATTTTGATTTTAAAATGTATTTGGAATGATTAGTTTGATTTTCCCATTGTTTATGTATGTAGCTTCTGATTCTGATTCTTTTATGTTGCTGATATGATCATAGGTATTGGAGCTAGCTGGAAATGCAGCAAGAGATAACAAGAAGACACGTATTGTACCAAGACACATTCAACTTGCAGTAAGGAACGATGAAGAACTCAGTAAACTCCTAGGAACTGTAACAATTGCTAATGGAGGAGTTTTGCCTAATATTCATCAAAATCTTCTTCCATCAAAGATTGGAAAGAACAAAGGTGATATTGGATCTGCTTCTCAGGAGTTTTGATTCTTTATATTCTACTACTCTTTTGTAAAAGAGCGTTTTTTTCAGCAATGAAATCATATTACATTTTGAAAGAAACAAGAGTGTGGATCACACTTGATGTTTAGAAATTGCAGATTCAATAGCTTCAATACAAGCACCAATAGGTTTTGATTTAGCCATGGCTTCTGCAAGTGAAACTCTTGCTCCACTATGATAATGTAATATTGAAATAGCATTGGAAACGGCCCATTTTATATGAGCTTCTTTCTCTGTTTTCGTGAAACCTAGCCATTGCAGAACATTGTTCAACTGCAAACATCAAATCTTTGTCTCACACTGACACACTGAAACAAGTAAAATAGACAAGACTTGAAAGAGTTTGTATGACCTTGACAATATCTGAGTAGAATCCTTCTGAGTATCCGAAGAGTAAATGTTCTGTTACCATTCCTCCAAGTATCACACATGAAAAGTTGTTTAGTGTCTGCATAATCACAGATCCAAACACTTTAAAGAAATAGCTTGGGCTAAACAAAAAAAATTCATTGCAAGATATAATTTACCTTGGTTGAGATATTGCCTTGATTATCCTACATTGTAGTACAAGATGATTCACAATAGAGATACTATGTGTATAGAAAAGCATGTATCATGTTAAAGTATGTACCAACCGATGGATTCATTAGGCCTTCGACATTGTCTTTCATAAACTGATTTGCAGCACCAACCTATGGTAATAACATGAATTCAAAGTATGATGGAATAAAAACCAAGCTCGTAGATTTGTAAGAAAGAACAAACCACTTACTTGTTTTAGGAACTCAAAGCCCACAAATTCCACTCTTCCGGTCACACTAGATGGATTCTGCCTTAAAGTTTCCAACGTTGGTATTTCATAGTGTCGTGGAAGAACTCCAAGCAAGTAACCAACCAGAAAATGCCCAGATTCATGCTGCAAAACTCATTTTATGATGAAATTTCTTCAGTTACTACACTTTGCAACAATGTTCAGTCAGAAATTTCAAGGCAATACAAACATGTTAAAGTTAGGTGCTTTGGGCTTATAATAGAGATGAACTGTAATCAAACAAGAGATAATAATATCATAAAAATTTCACCTGAACAATAGCGAACCAATCTTCTTCAGATAAAGTTTGTGTTTCCTCCTCTTTGTAAGATTTTACTGTATTCTGCAAATTAAAAACCGCTTTTAAATTAAATTTGACAAAAAAATCAAACAAGTGAGGTCAAAATTGAAAGTACCTCTTCAGCATAAACAGATTCAATGCTTCTGGAGACCGAATCGATCAACGACTGAAGATCGGTATTGCTACTCATGTCTAATTTCTTCGGAAGCTAAAACACGAAATAAGAAAACAATCAGCATGAGAGTGAGAGAAAGGAGAGAGAGAGAGAGAGAGAGAGAGAGAGAGAGAGAGAGAGAGAGAGAGAGAGAAACCAGTTTTGCAGAGGCGAAGGAAGGGAGGATGCCATTTTTGCCGTTGAGTTGTTTAACGAGAGAGAGAGCAGTTTTGTAATTGCTTCTTGAAAGCTCTTTGTTCACTCTCTCAAGAGCTCTCCGGCGTCGTTCCACCGGAGATTTAGTCGCTCCGACGACCATAAGGCGGCTCGCTTGGAGATAACAAGACATGTTGGTTTGATGTTTCTAATTTAGAAATTTATTAAATAGAGAGAAGCATCAACGGGGATGTAGCTCAAATGGTAGAGCGCTCGCTTTGCATGCGAGAGGTACAGGGTTCGATACCCTGCATCTCCAAAATATTCAAGTAGAGTTTTTTTTCTTAATTAAGAAAAACCCATCAGCGTATTTAACAAAAGTTTTTTTTTTTTTTTCTTTGGTACTTTTATTATTTGAGTTTGGTTGGATTCTACAAATTCTACTTTGTTTTAGTTCAATTTGGTTTGACTTTAGTTGATTTAAATAACTATATAATTGTTTAAGATCATTTTTATGAAGTGTATAATATAAATTTTAGCACATCCAGCGATTTAATTTAGTTTTTGAAACTTCTGAAAATTGCAAGTTATTTTCATTGTCTCTTATTTACTTTATCTAACTTTTGTTTTAGGTTGAATTTAAAAAATAGTTAAGGACTAGACTGTAAAAGTGGTAGAAAGATGAGCTCTGGGCATAACGAAAACAGGACAGAAAATTACGTGAATATGTCGGAAACACTTGGAAAATTATATTCACTTTCCGAACAATTCCCGCTATAAAATGGGACGAGTCTAGTGACTAGTGGTAAGTCCACTAAAGACAGGTGCACATGCACAACCAGGGATCGAGTCCCATCGCTTACGAGATTTATGTAGGAATTTGGCTAATAGGCCGGTCTTTGTGGTCCATACTGATATTGCCGTTGACAAAAAAAATGGGACGAGAATTTTGAGGCTCAAAATTTACTTCCCGAACTATTTTCAACGCTCTACTAAATCGAGAAATTGTGGTACACATACATAAATTAGTTTGGGCAAATGCGAGTAACAAAAAACTAAGAGTATTACTATAATTTATATAATCAATAATAACAAATAAAAGATATATAAATGTTCAATGCACAAAAATACAAAATTACAGTGTTAAAATTTGTAATTAAATGATCAACATTACCGGTTTTTACCAAAAATACTACTATATTCATTGAATCAATTGTATTCATTATAAGGTTCTGAAATTTAAGTCAAATATTGTTATAGGCTTGATTTTAATTATTTGAAACATATCTAATATTTGAATCTAATATATTTTAATATTTTGTTAGCGTAAAGAAATACCCAACAAGAATTCAGGGAATTTCCGAGCTCATTCCCGACCTTTTTCTTTACCGGTTTGTATATTATTTTTGGAACCGAACAGGAAATTCAAATTTCTCATTCTCATAAGGGACGAGAATTACGGGATGGAAGCGCGACGGAGCATTGCACTTCATGTTTGAAATACTTTTCTAGGCTATAACTTACTTCTCATATCTCCAGATCATGAAAGTAGAGTTCGCAGCAAATTACTCGGAGTTTAAGAAAATGATCGAAGACCATTCTGTATAGTCTGCTTTCTCTACTTATCTTGAAATTTTTTTTCACTTCAAAAGTTTGTTCAGAGTTTGTTCTGAGTTTGTTCTGTTGTTCCTATCCCCATACCTTGAATCACAAAATTGATATTTTGGCTCGTAATATTAAAAGGTTACGCAGAGATGAGAGATCGTGTGTTTGTAAACGTGTACCTCATCTCTAAACTCATTATCTCTTTAATTGAGTAAGGTTGATTAGAAAAAAAAAAAAGAAACGCACACTTGAGAACTACAAAATTCAGATAAATTTGAAGCAATGTTCACAATAAACAAATGTCTGGCTGAGAAGGTAGAGACCACTTTGGTCCTAGAATCTCAGGCAAGACTTCAAACCTGTAAGATTCTAAATATGGATAGTGGGCCCAAGACAAAAAAATAAAGCAAACAAGATATCGCACACACTATTTGTGGCAAACTTGAATCAAAACGTATATACAGGTGATTTAAATTTCCGGTTACTCTTGGTTATCTAAATCTTCCGGTTAAGTCTGGTTTTCTAAATCGTCCGGTTAAATATAGTTTTGTTCGGTCCGTAGTGCACAAATGCGAAAATAATAACCCAGTGAGATAGAGCAAACATTGAACCTTGAATGATTAAGAATGAAGAGCGTTGAAGCAGGAGAGTATCATTCAAATGATTTCGAATGGGAATTTTTGAAGAATATGGTTGAGAATGATCCTTCTTCCTCCTACCATCTCCAACACAATCATCAAAATTCCTCCGCTCCACCAGATTCACAGCCATGGCAAGAATTCCATTCCCGTCACTCCTCCGGCAAATTCTTCAAGGTACTTACACGTATTAATGTTTCGATTCCAGATACCTAGAAAATTTGATGCTTATTAAAAATTCTTTAGATTTGAAATCAGCAGTATCAATTACAGTCGATGAATTTTGCTCTAAGTTTTTGACATATAGTGATTTCGATTGCTTGTTAGTGATCAGATAGTTTGGATATAGCCTAGTAACTAATATTGCGCCTTTGAAATCAGAAGAATCAATTACAGTTGAAGAAAGTTTAAGTTAGTAGTAGAAACTTGCTTCTAATTTTTGACATGTAGAGAAAATTTGTCAGTAAGTATATAGTTTGCAGCTCCTTTAGTAACTCTTCAACTTTGAATGTTTTTTTTATCATAAATGAAAACTGATCTTCGATGAGATGTGAGATTTGTCTTTAACTTTACCCGTTTCATGTAGGAAAGAAGGTATTTGTTGAAGGAATTTCCTGAACTAGTTTCTTGTGGAGAGAACTCTAAACTTTTGGAAGTTGGTTGTGGTAATGGCAGTACAGTGCTTCCAATTTTACGGTAAATCTTTAGATCTTCACTTGCAGTTATCACAAATTTATTCCCTTAGCTCACTTGACAAGTTTTAAAAATTTGCTATCTTTCTGTGAGTCACAGACTGTGACTGTACATTCAGATTTGGTGTAGATACTACACCAATGCAATGCTAATATTCATTTAATCTTATGTACATTTATCTATTTATCTTTTGGATTTTATGCAGTGGAAATAAAAACATTACTGTCTACGCATGCGATTGCAGCAGTGAAGCTCTTGTTAGGACTAAAGAGAACATTGATAGCTCTATTGATAGAGTTGTTAACTTCCAATCTTTCTGTTGTGATTTTTCAACGTCTGAGTTCCCAGATTGGGTGGCATGTGATCATTGTCGAGACAACTTTGTGCTTAACAATTCAGGTTTTGGTCTTTCACCAATACCCCCATTCGCCTTCATAAGATAAGATGCACATTGATCTCTTATACACCTCTTGCTAATCTCATATGCCTTATGATTTTCCATTAATAGGTGGGAACAAAGGCATGCTGGTGAACAATAAATGTTCATTGAATGAACAGTGCATCGCTGGGGTGGATTTTGTCACTCTGGTATGTGAATATCGCTCATTTAATAAAAGAACAATCAGCACACTCACTGCAGGAAATAGTATTGCAACTTTGCTTAACGCCATATCTCTGCAGTACGTTTAGATTGGTGGGTCATTTTATGATTTTTATAACGTAGATACAATATAGAGGTTAAACCAAAACTTTTATGGTGGAGATATTTCTTTCAAGTCCTATAATCTGATTCATTTTGGCTACTATGCTCTTTACAGATGTGCTGTATACTCTGCTAGCAGTGAACATTGCTCATTAAAAGCTCACCTTTTATCTTCTTCCATATATTCAATGGTTATCTACGTTTTATGTTATGTCAGATATTTACATTATCGGCAGTGCCTAATGAAAGGATGCCGAGAGCTATCAAGGAATGTTTTGCTGTGCTGAAACCTGGTGGTCTACTCCTGTTCAGAGATTATGGTAATTGTTGACACAGCACGAAAGGTCGCCCTTCAGAGTTTAATCACATGTGCTATCAAAGCAAATATGAACTGATAGGCTAAATACTATTTGACTATAATCCAGGCTTATATGACATGACAATGCTACGGTTTGAGCCTGACAAACGTTTAGGGTTCAGGGAGTACCTGCGGTCTGATGGAACCCTTTCCTATTTCTTTTGTCTCGACACCGTCAGAAGACTATTTACAGATGCTGGATTCATTGAGGTAAACCTTATTGTTCATGTTCTTTGTTGCGATTGGAGTATCTGCTCGGGTAATTGAATGAATAGTTAAATTATAATATTTGTATTATCATGTTCAGGTTGAGCTTGAAAATTGTTGTGTCAAAGCAGTAAACCGGCGAAAGGGTAAGGAAATGTATCGTGTTTGGGTTCATGGGAAGTTCCAAAAGCCTTTCTAAACTAAGTTGAAAGGTAAGTTTTAGTAGGGAAGTTTTTTACAAACTTATCAAGTATAAAAGAATTTTGATTGCTGGTTGGAGTTGGATAATATCTAAGAGTAATATAGCTTGTAACTTTCAAAGATCGATCAGTCCTGTCAAATTCGGCAACTATCTAAACCAACTGAATGTAAAAACCCGATCGGATTCTCTTCAAATCGTTTGAGCAATCAACACTGGCTCGCTAGTTTCAGAGATATATGAAGTTCTCTTCAACATTCTGTATTTTACTTTTACCAATCGAGAAGCTAATAGACTGAACTGAATTTGTGTGCTCAAAATTCCTAATGCTAGAAAATTCAAAGATGCCATATTGTCAGAAAAGAATAGTAGTATTGACTAAATAATCAAAGTCTTTCACTATATGAAAATCTTCTCAACCACACGTATTTGGAGAAGATGTGTTATCTCTTATACTTCTTAAAACACACTTTTTAGCTTTGTTGTTGCTTACTTACTGTATTATATATATCCTTCCCAAATCACCATGGGGAATATTGTGACTGTACAATGTTCTTGTGATGATCAAACGCTGAGCCACATCTTTAGATGCTTATGTGGTAAAGGTTATATTCAAACACTCAAAGAAAATCTCACAGATCTGAAGAGGGTATTTGAAGATCTCAAAGCAATTCAACATGAGGTGCAAAACAAGGTAACACGAGAGCAGAAGACAGGCCATTGACAAAAGCTTAAAGCTGTTCAGGTATGGCTCGAACGTGTAGAGAAAACTGATACAGATTATGAGATTTTGCTTAGCTCTAGTGCCGCTCAGCTTCAATAGTTGTTTCTTTGTGGTTTATGTTCAAAAAATGTTTGTTTGAGCTATAAATATGGGAAAAAGGTATTCTTGCTGTTGGAAGAGGTTAAGAAACTCAAATCTGAAGGTAATTTTGAAGTGGTAACTGAGTCGAGTCCAAGATGTGGAGTGGTGGAGAGGCCTACGCGACCTACAATTGGTCACAAAATAATGCTTGAAAAGGCATGGAATCGCCTTATGGAAAATGAAGTTGGAATCGTGGGTCTACATGGTATGGGTGGTATAGGGAAAACTACACTTTTTAAGAAAATACATAATAAGTTCACAGAGATTGATGGCCTGTTCGATTTGTGATATGTGGTGTCTAAAGGCGCAAAGATTTCGATGCTTCAAGAAGACATTGCAGAAAATCTACACCTTCGTGGCCAGGTGTGGGCCAACAAAAATGAAAGTGATAAGACTGCGAAGATTCACAACGTTTTGAAAGCGAAGAAATTTGTTTTGATGCTAGATGATATATGGGAGGAAGTGGATTTAGAAGCCATTGGACCGAAGAAAATGGATGCAAAATAGCATTTACCACTCGTTCTCGAGATGTATGTGGGTGGATGGGGGATCATGAACTTTTGCAAGTCAAGTGTTTGGAACCAGAGGAAGCATGGGAACTATTTGAAAACATTGTCGGAGGCAATACATTAAGAAGTGATCTCGGCATTGTCAAGCTGGCAAGAAAGGTTGCTGAAAAGTGTGGTGGTCTGCCACTAGCTCTCAATGTCATTGGTAAGACAATGGCATCTAAAACTACTGTACAAGAATGGGAGCATGCAGTTGATGTTTTGACTAGATCTGCTGCAGAGTATCCTAACATTGACAACAAAATTCTTTCAATTCTCAAGGACAGCTATGACAGCTTAAGGGATGAACGTATAAAGAAGTGTTTTTTATATTGTGCTTTGTTTCCCGAAGATTGTGAGATACTGAAAGAAGAGTTGATAGACTATTGGATATATGAAGGGTTTATGAGGGAATCCCAAGTTATAAAAAAAGCAATGAAAGAAGGTTATGAGATACTTGGTACCCTTATCCGTGCAAATTTGTTGATGGCGGCTCATGGTACATTAGGTGTTGTGATGCATGACGTGGTTCGCGAAATGGCTCTGTGGATAGCATCCGATTTTGTTGTACAAGCAAGAATGGGACTATGTGAATTACCAAAATTGGAGGATTGGAATGCTGTGAAAAGATGTCATTAATAGATAATGAAATTGAAGAGATCACATGCGGTTCCAAGTGTTCTGAACTTAGGACTCTGTTCCTCCGCAATAATAATTTGAAAAGTCTCTCAGGTAGTTTCATCCGGTCTATGCAGAAGCTAGTTGTTTTGGATCTATCAAATAATAGTACCTTCAATAAACTTCCCGAGCAAATATCAGAGCTGGTCTCCTTGCAGAATCTTTACTTGTCGCATACACGTATAAAGCAACTGCGTGTTGGTTTCCAAGAGTTGAAAAAGCTCAGTCATCTGAATTTGAGTAATACAAGCGGACTTTGTAGTATAAGTGGAATATCGAAGATTTCGAGTTTACGAATTTTGAAAATATTTGAGTCTAGTGTTCATGGAGATATCGCCTTATTAAAGGAGTTGCAACTCTTAGAGCATATGCAAGTTCTGAACTTAACTATATCTACCGAATTGTGTTTGGACCAAATATAATGTGATCAAAAGTTGGCGAACTGCATCAATTATCTGCAAATTCTCGGTTTTCAACAAGAGCCATTCAATATATCATCACTAGTGAGTATGGAGAATCTTCAATATCTCATAGTGGAAAATAGTCATTTCTCAGAAGTTATGATAGATATGAAGTCCACAGAGAGCACAAGTCCATGGTTTCGCAACCTCATTGCCATGAAGGTAAAGGAGTGCAATAACATTAAAGATCTGACTTGGCTATTGCTAGCTCCAAATCTTGTCATGCTAAAAATTGTAGATTTGAAAGAAGTAGAAGAAATTATAAACACAGAAAAAAAAACCAGTCTTACAGGTATTGTTACAGAACCATTTGAGAGACTAAAATTGTTAAGGCCGAAAAGTTTGCCTAAGCTGGAGAGTATCTATTCGAGTCCTCTTCCCTTTCCATTTTTGAGCAGACTATATGTAGAAGACTGCCCAAAGCTGAGAAAGCTTCCTTTGAATGCTTCAAGTATCCCACAAGTTGAGGACTTTCGAGTAGAATTAAGTCCTCGAGTACAGTAAAATGAGCTTGAATGGGAGGATGAAGATACCAAAAACTGTTTCTTGCCTTCATTCGATAAGGTAATCATATCTCTTATTTTATAGAATTTTCCCTAAGATTAGTTCAGGCTGATGAGTTTGCAGGATATTCCCAAGAGATGAGTCTCACTAATGTTGTTTCTTTTCATTAAATCTTCTGTAGAGGTTGAGACCAACTGAACTTGAATGGGATGATTAGTGTCTCTTGCTTTATAGGTAATCAATTCTCTCATTCTCTCCATGAATATTTTTCATTTTTGTTTTAGGTTAGCATGAGTTATGCACCATTAATACGATGATATATATGATCCATTTGCTTCATGATACCAAATAAACACAAACTGTATCACATAAATCATGGAAATCACAAACAGGTCTTGCTTCTTTTCTTGTCTTTCAAACTTCGTTAACATGGAACGGGAACTATTTTAAATAAAAATCGGTTAACATAAGTTAAGCTTCTTGAGATATTGTTCGTGAGGCATATGAGTTTACGTGATATTTTTAGAAGGTTATACATTTGTATGAAAAATGGATGTTGAGAATATGATGTGTTTCTCAAATTTCATTATGTTTTTCGAGTGTTACTACTTACTAACTTCGTTACTTTTTATTCTACTTCTTTAATGCCTTTAGGTCGAAGCATATCTTCACTGCTTGAAAAATCAGAATCAGAATCCACAGTTTGTAGCGTTCTCTTTCTTGCAATGTATATTGTGTTGTGGAATCTATGGAGGTTTGTCTGACATCTCCAGTCTTCTCTCAAATTTCAGTTCTCTATCGTTTAAGTTTATTGCTCCGTCATGTAATGTACACTTTGGCTAAGATGTCATATTCATTCACTGCATCTCACCAATTTCTTTTTTTTTGGTCAACTAACCTAGTAGCCTTTAAATCTCGCTTTTAGTATTATATTACTGGGTTACTTGTCCTCGGCTTTCACTAAAAATTTGAGTGAAAACAAAAAAAGAGAGTATATTAATTGTGTTGTTATATTATTGCTATTGATTAGTATATAAATCTTTATAGTGTGTTGTGTTGTCCATTACCATGTAGGTCTAAATTCTATCAGTATTATTTGTATGTGTTGGTCAATGTCCACTGATATTATGTAGTTATGTTCATATCCAACATCATGTATTCGGCATGTTTTTTTCCATGTTTTTTATGGATATTTTAGTATTTCTACCCTACTAAAAAAACAAAATCGTAGTACTTTTCAGAATTTACAAAAAGTTGGTGCAAATTAACATTTTAAAGATTTTTTTTTTCAACTTTACTATAATTGAATCGACAAGGGTTGATCTATAGCCAAAGTTCCAACTCTAAACTCTCTTTTTCCTTCTCCTTGCACATAAAAAGAATCGAACCCAAATGCTTGAGGATTTTTAAAATGGCCACTACCACTGAACTACATGTCCTCAGCATTCACATTTTAAAAATTAAAAATGGCATTTCTCATATCTATCAAGATTCGACTAAAATAAGTTTTAAAGTAGATTTTGGGCTATGGATTAGAGATAAACAATCTAATTGTTGATATATTTTTTTTGTTATCGTTGACTAATGGCTTTAGATCTTACTTAGGAAATATTGTTTCGGGAATCCTTGGTGGTACCACACCAACTTACTCTCCACAAATAAAATTTTTAAAGTGAAATGTTACAATGAAAAATGAATGAAAATATATAGTAAAAACACAACCGTAAAATATACTTTCCAGATTACTATCATTGCTTTTTTTCTTTCATCATAATTATATTAAGAATCAAGTAGGATACAATTTTGGAGTACATAAGCCGGCGGAACAACAAAATTTTCCCGGAAACTATGCCCAAACAAGGGAAACTAAGATAAAATCCGAAAAAACTAGAGTAGGACACTTAAAAAAAAGACTTAAATAAATTACTACCCCGAACTAGAAGATCGAAACCACCAAAGACTAACCGAAGCCTAAACTGATGGCGGAGCCTCCTATGGAAACTAAGAGTACCGCATAACTGAAGATTGAGCTACTAAACCGGAAGAAAGAACCCAAAATCC
Organism: Lepidium aucheri; assembly: GCA_900406435.1. Classification (NCBI taxonomy): domain Eukaryota; kingdom Viridiplantae; phylum Streptophyta; class Magnoliopsida; order Brassicales; family Brassicaceae; genus Lepidium; species Lepidium aucheri. Next base: position 17,157 of record OVBA01002336.1, on the reverse strand, counting down.
AGACTGCTCGAAGCCACGGAAAGAAGTTTAACTGAAAACGATACCGAGCACAAACTTAATGGCAGAAAAAACACTTGAGAACAAGACACAACTCCCGAAAATGGCGAAGATGAAAACAAACCTGACTACATATACGCCGCATTAGAGCTCAAGATATAAGTAGACCACGATCAAGTCTATCAAGTACGGACAACGAAAGATCCAATCCTCTAAACAGAGAAACCGAACTCTCACAAACGCAGTCACCGATCGAATTCGAAGAGGAAACTAGATCAACAGTAAAGGGAGCAAATAACTAGAACTCTAAACAAGATCCTATCCTAAAACTGATCAGGATCCAAAGGCTAAACAAAAATTAAAAGCATAAAACACCAGTATTTAAAAACATAAAACACCAACACAAAATCAAGATAATAAAATAGACAAAACCCGAGAGAGACTTAACCAAGAATAAGACCACTTTGACAAAATCAGTGACAAAGCCAAATAAATTTGGGGAGAAAACACTAAACACGACATGCCTTGACTCGAACCATCATCTCGTCTTTTCATCACCTTGAATTTGCCAGCGTGATCAACAAAAATTGGTGAACGGCGTTGGTGCTATAAAAACCACCAACCACCGTTCACCAATAAGGCAGATCGACAGAGAAGAAACTTGACGTCTAGATCTTTATTGTTTATATTCTGTTTAGATTATCACTTTCTCCATCACTATTATATAGCTTAATTAGTAGGATTTTACATAACTTCTAAGATACTTTTATTACTTGTTACAAACTCTAAAATATTGGAAAAAACAACTACGACTTATTAAATTATTTTGAAAATTATATTAACAGGTATTATACATTTTTAATTTCTACTTGTTAATTTTTTCGTTTTTCTAAAAACAATAAAAATTTTCGTTTCAGAAGACAAAATATAATTCTTTTCGTTTTTTAAATTAGTTTTCTATTTTTTTTGTTCACTATTTTGTTTTTTCTCTGGTTGCATCTGCAAAAACACCCACCCCACCTGACTTGTCTGTGCTCTCTCATTGGAATCTCAGAAACTTTTTTCTTTTATTTTGGAGTACTATAAAAGCTTTCCCACTTGTTTCTCCACTCTTACATCTCTCTTAGTCTTCTCCGCCTCCTCCGATCTCACTGTCATCTCTCTTCTTCTCTAAGATCTATTCATGGCTTCCTTTGCTCCTACTTCTACTTCTCTGCAACATCGTCCTCGCCAACTGGTCTCTCTCTCTCTCTCTCTCTTTTCTCTTCTTCTCCTCGATTCTCCTCTTTTCTTACTTGTGTTTTTTTTTTGCCGCGATTAGTCTCATTTTGCTATAGATCTGATTGTTTTCTTACTTTCCTTTCTCTTACCTGTGTCTGCTAATCTCGATCTAGCTCTTCAATAATGGATCTTATTGCATAATCATTTACTCAAGCTATTTCCACTGTAGGTTGATTTGTTGAAATAGCTCTAAGAATTAATTTCGCATTTGGTGAAGTTTTGAGTTAGGTTTAGTATTTGTTTCTCTGCAGCAAGTTTAATCTCGTCAATCTGATGAATCTGTTAGTTGCTCCATCAATAACCAGTATGATTGTCTATAGAACTGGATTCTCTTTTGCATAAATTTAGCTGGACATTAGTTCTCAAAAAGATATTGGCTGCTTCTGTTTAACTTCTCTGGCTGCTCGATAATTTGGTTATCTCTTCCGTTTGTTGCTTTTCATTCGAGTTTAACCTTGTACTGATTTCAAATTTCTCGAATTTCTATTGCAGGCAATCGCATTTAATCCAGTTAAATGCTTTAGCTATGGAAGAAGCAATCTTTCATTTACGCTTCGCCAGCCTCGCTTGAGTGTTTCATGCGCTGTAAGACTCTATCTTCTCCCAATTGATGTTTCCATTTACTTTTTGTACAGACAATCAAAATAGAGTTATTGATTTGCTAAACTAATTGGAACTCTGGAGCCAATTCAAGATTACAAACGATGTTATTTGGCTCTATGGTATATTTTTAAGAATTTGGGTGATTGGTTTATTTAATTGCAGAAAACAAGATTGATTTACATCCTTTCTAATTGACGGTATACAGGCAAAACCTGAGACAGTGGACAAGGTCTGTGCTATTGTTAAAAAGCAGCTCTCAGTTGATGACACCAAAAACGTCACAGCCGCATCCAAATTTGCTGATCTTGGTGCTGATTCTCTCGATACGGTAACTAACAGCCTTCTCTTGTCTAACATACATCCACTTTTAGAATCATTGAGTTTAACTGTTGTGTAATACATTGTTCAGTGGACTTATCGATTCTTTGTGTCCACTAAACATGAAGGGAAATGGTAGCTTTTATAGATATCTTAATAACCAACAATTGGAAATATAGAGAACAAGATTGAATTTTGTGCTTGTAGTATATTATTGAGATTCATATGCTGTTGTTTAGCTTTGCACTTATAACTCTTGTGATATGTTACAGGTAGAGATTGTGATGGGCTTAGAGGAAGAGTTTGATATTATAATGGCGGAGGACAGAGCACAGTCAATCGCAACAGTTGAGCAAGCAGCAGAGCTCATTGAGGAGCTCTTGATGGAAAAGGCTAAGTAGAAATCGTTATTACATGAGCAAAAGTGAAAACCCGAACAAGCGTCTTGTTATTGTTTGGTTAGCTAAAAAGCAATTATGTGTTTTAATATCTATGTTGTTTTGGGAAATTATTACAAGGCTTTGTATTTGACTTCTCTTTCTTCTTAAACATTTTAGTTCCATCCAACACAAGTTATCTATCAACAGTTACTTAAACATAAGTGGGTCGAGAAACATCCTAAAACGAGGATTATCCTTGCTTCATTTAGAAATTTTACAATTCTATGTTGTGTATTGTAGCAAGCCCCAGCAAGCCCTAATTGGATTTCTCATAAATTAAGTATTGTGTAAGAACTCGGAGTTAAGTGTGAACCAAAGAACGGATGACCTAGAGTGCAAAGCAAGGAAGAAGTGACTTGAGGATCACACAAGCCGAAGTTGTCTTGCGGTTTGAACACCAGGATGAGAAGTGATCCTAAGGAAATATAACCGTTGGATGCTTCTAAATAAATAAGAGGCGTTGGAGGCATTTGGTGTTGTCACAAGTGAAAGAGAAAAAGTGTGTGGAGTATATCGAAATAACCGTTTGAAGATGTGTGGTTGAGAATCAACCAACCAAAATCACATGCTCTATTTTTCAGCCAATATGACCCGTTGGAGCAAGTTGTGCTTCTTCTAGAAGCCTTATCACACAAAAGAGGACCACATGTGACTCAAGGAGCCGTTGGAATGTTGTCCCTTTTACCTTGTGGACCACACACCACCAAAGAGGAAAAATATATTCTTCTCTTCCATATGACACTTTGAATGTTACCATATTGGGTAATTTCGTGTATGTATATATAATTGTATGTAGAAATAGGATTTAGATAGAATTGTGTATATATATCCTTTGTAACACTCATTTGAAACCTAAGAAGAAGTAAACTCATCTTTTTCATTATTCTCTCTCAATCTCTCAGCCTTATGGCCAACAGGTCTCCCAAATCTCTTTGGTTACAAATCTCATTCTCAATCTCTCTCAAACTCTCATTCTCCAATCTCCAAATCTCTCAAATCTCTTTAATCCGCAAAATCTCTTTAAGTCTTTAAAATCTTATATGGTATTAGAGCCAGGTTCATCCTTGGCGTGTTCTTAATGTGTTTAAGGTCCCAGGATCTGTCTTGGTGTGTTCTTGTTGCATGAAAATCGTTTTCCAAAATTTCTCTTCAAACCGATTTTTGCAAAAATGTTTTCTTTCTTATAAAATCGATTTCTTTTGAGACAATGAGGAGAATGAATGTTGCTGAGGTTAAAACCTGCTATCTGAACATCATATCATCTCCAAGTCTCTGTTTTGTCAAATAAAAAATTTATTCTTAGTGTTCTTGAAAGGTGTCAAACCGATTTTCAAATATAGTTTTGAAAAATATTGTGTTCCGCATTTAAAATCTTAAAAACGTGTTTCTTGTTGCACCTTTTATGGATTTCAAAGTTAAAATCCCTGTTTTTCATGGCCATGAAGAGAGAAGAAGGGTTGGCGTGGCTATGGACCACAAGGAAGAGAGAGAACTATAAGGACTCATGCTTTTACCCATCGGTTTCTTGGGTGTTCCCTTTGGGAATTACTTAAGATCTCAATTAGCTGAGATAATCCTATGTCTCATCTCTCTCTCAAACCACACTCTCATCTCTAAGTCATGGTTTAGCTAGTGTTAAGCTCATAAAATTCAAATTTCAAATTGTTTGGTCTTTTATCCATTGGGTAAAAGGGTGTACCAATTTTGAAAATATTTTGTCCTTTTCTGCTGAATCTTTTGCGAGTATAAACTCATTTTCAAAGCTTGTTTTCAACCCTTTTCTTGAATTCAAACTATGTGTTTGCAAATCTTGGGTTGATTTTTCTTCTTATGAAATGTTGAACCGAAAAACCAATTGTATTTTTGATTTTTGTATTGGCGGCTTGAATCAAGGTTTAAAATCGTGAACCATGGTTGAATATACTCTGTTCTTGTGGACTAGAGTGTTTCAAAGTCATGTTGAATCCATCTCTCTAAATGGATAATGTTTTGGACCAAATTGTTTGTTGAATCTTGGTGTGTTGTCTGATGTATTATGTGTGAGTTTTGGTGTCTAAATTCTTTAGTGTAGCTTGGTGACCTCCATGAGGGAGTAAGGACCAGCCATGATGGATGGTAATGCCAACCAAAACCATAAATTTGTCTTATTTGGTGCATTGCTTGCGTGTGAAGTTAGAGCCAATGGCCTCAACTTGAAGGACCCAGCTTGGTACTGTGGTAAAAAGTTTGATGGAAGGTGTTGAATCAGCTCACACGCAAAGGAGTGTGTCTTTGTATGTATGGTGAAAAGAAGGGCTCTTGTTCTTCCAAAATCTGGGTAACATATGGAGCAAATAAAGGCTATCTCTAAAACCTCCTCTATTTTAATCTCTTAATCTCTCTTGCTTGTCTTTACTAGCCTAGTTACTCATATTCATGGTTGGTTTCATCTAATTCTTGGAGCCCTCAATTTTCAAAAATGCTTCATTATTCTCTATACCTTTTGATGAAAGTGTGACTCGGAGCATGGTTGAGTATTCCCAAAAAGTAGTAGATAGAAATGAGCGGACTATTGAATATTGATTAGTGTTAAGGAGGACAAGTGTGGTGTTGATCTCGGTATGGAAAGGACCGATTCATTGCCCTTGGTTGTGGGTGATCTTGATGTAGTTGATTCAAGTTAAATGCAACCGTGTGGAGCAGGAAGAAGATTAAACCGAAGAATGATCCATAGTGTTGGTGTGATGGAATGACTTCTCAAGATGGGGTTGATAAAGCGGATTCTTGTGTAGAGTTCAAATGGACTCAAATCTATTCTTCACGAAGACTCTCTACCGAAAGCTTGTGCCATAAGTTTGGTAGCCAAGGTATGAGATCTCAACAACATATTGTTTGGTATTGATGCTTGGCTTTCTCTTGTGTTTCCTAAGCTAGGAATAGGTGCTAAAAGCACTTAGAGTAGCAAAGGAATGAGAAGTTTGGGATTGTGCCAAAATCCGAGAAATTAAGGCTTAAAGAAGCTATTGATTTCTCTTCAAAGCTCTTGGTGATTTCCACTAAAGCTTGTAGAGACAAGTTGTGGAGGGAAATGGTCATACTATGGCTTATGAAGAAACAAGGTGTGAAGGAAATGGTGAAATAGGTATTGTGAGAAGGTTCTCCAATACCTTAAGCCGCAATTATGTATGGCTCAAAGGAGCCAAACATGTGGTGTTCATGAAGGACATTAAAGAGGTATGTATTGTCAATATGATTTATAAGTTACTAACTTGTGTGTGTGTTCAATGAGATCTTAGCTGGGAACAAGTGTTTGATACACTTAGAGAAGCTAAAACGGCTCAAAAGGTGACTTATAAGACTTAAAGGAGGTCCAAAAAGTCACAAAGGCTGAGAAATGCCTAGAAATGGCCAAATGAATGCATTGGGGATGCATTTTTGGAAAAATCAACATTTTGACCAGAAAGTCAATAGTAGGATGCGTGGACCGCAGTACAGCCATCGGATTGAGAGGCATGTACCAACGGTCGAGATGTTAGTGTACCGCAGGACGTACCGCATAACGAAAGCGAACGTACCGCGGGTCGGGAATCTAAGTACCGCAGATCAAGGATCTTACGTACCGTGGGTCGGGTTCAGTATGTACCACAGATCAAAACACGAACGTACTGCAGGACAAGAGGCCATGTACTGCGGGTCGAGCTACAGTGTACCGCGGTACAAGTCAACGATCATAGAGAAAATTCAACGTTTTTTATTTTTCAAAATTTTAACTTTGAGCTTTTTCAAGCTATATTCTGAAGGGATTCCAATCCATAGAGGAGAAACCCATCTATCTTTGTCCATTGATGTGTGAAGATATCAAGCTTACATGATCCAATTTACTAAATTGACATGTAAAGGTATGAATCTTAACCTTTATCAATTTTTCTTATAAACTAATATTGTGTGTTTCCTGTGAGTATTATTTAGGATATTATAATCCATGACATGACATACCAAAGAGTTGAAGCTAAGGGAATGTCAAAGTTGGATGTGTTGAAGATGGTATCATTAAAGGTGGTTCCAAATAGAGTGTTGGCCGAGAGGGGGAGCCTCTCAAGTTGTGTCACTTCCAAGCTTGGCGTCTAGTGTTGCTTACCGTCCAAGCTTGAGGGGGAGTCTTGAAGAATGAAGCCAAGGCCGAAGGAGTTTATGCCAAGGCCGAAGGAGTTTGTGTTATATTTTGAAGGAGGTGGAACAAACTCAATGGAGTTTATGACAGCCTCTTGGACTTAAATGTGTCCAAACTACTTGGACTTGAAGTTTCCAAGCTGTGACCATGATCCATACTCTTTTTCCTTTTGTCGGTTTTATCCCAATGGGTTTTTTACTTAGGTTTTTAATGAGGTGAGGAGTTACAACTTCTAAGCTTGATCCTAATGAACCACATTGTGGATTCAACCTGGAGGGGGAGTGTTAAACTTAAGGAATTAAGTGTTACACAAAGAAGAACTCGGAGTTAAGTGTGAACCGAGGAACGGATGACCTAGAGTGAAAAGTAAGGAAGAAGTGACTTGAGGATCACACAAGCTGAAGTTGTCTTGAGGTCTGAACACAAAGAAGAGAAGTGATCTGAAGGAAATACAACTGTTGGATGCTTCTTGATCAATAGGAGGCGTTGGATGCATTTGGTGTTGTCACAAGTGAAAGAGGAAAAGTGTGTGGAGTATATTGAAGTAACCGTTTGAAGATGTGTGGTTGAGAATCAACCAACCAAAGTCACATGCTCTCTCTTTCAGCCCATATGACCCGTTGGAGCAAGTTGTGCTTCATATAGAAGTCTTATCACAGAAAAGAGGACCACATGTGACTCAAGGAGCCGTTGGAATGTTGTCCCTTTCACCTTGTGGACCACACACGATCAAAGAGGAAAAGTATCTTCTTCTCCTCCATATGACCGTTTGAATTGTTACCATATTGGGTAATTTTGTGTATGTGCATATAATTGTACGTAGAGATATGTTTTAGATATAATTCTCTATATATATCCTTTGTAGCACTCATTTGAAAACTAAGAAGAAATAAACTCATCTTCTTAATTATTCTCTCTCAATTTCTCGGCCTTATGGCCAACAAATCTTCCAAATCTTTTTGGTTACAGTTCTCATTATCTAATCTCCAAATCTTTTTAATCCGTGAAATCTCTTTCATTCTCTAAAATCTTATAAGTCCAAAGTCCAAACCACCCGAAGAAAAAATTCCAAACAACCTCACATTGGAAAGACTTACAACAACCTTCCACCATATAGAATTGTATGTGTATATTGGAAATAAATATTCAAGCCTTTACCTTCTCAATATCACTAATATTTTGTGTCTTCCGGCCTTACAAATCTAAGTTTTTATCAAACATTCCCTTAGAAATCAAGATTTTTCTTGAACCCTTGCTTTCTGGTAATTTGGATTATATGTTCTAGCTTATACCAAACATGATAAAATTCAGGAATTTTCTATTGATTATTTAGAATATTTGAAAAAGAATTAAAGAATGATAAAGTATTCTCAAATCTGGACAGGTATCCAAGAGATACCTTCAGACTACGTATTTGGAAGCGGAGAATTGGTTAAGGGCATATTATCAAAGGAGGAGGTAGATGTTCCTCAGCTTAAATTTCTACTCCCAATAATCAATGGGAGATCGTGAAGTTTCACAAGCTATCACTACTTTGCGGATGATTCCTAAAAAAATTCAGAATATTTCTTGAATTTGAGTGCATGTATAAGGGCACGATGAGTCAACTTATGCATTTCCTCACTCCATACAGAATTTGAAGTTTTTGTGTGGGCCATTAAATTTTTACTCACGATCTAAATTTTAAAAGTCGTCTGTGCTACTGATTGTTATGAGACATGGAAGATGATGCCATCTCTCAAAAATAAGACATATCTGTTTGCTTGTAGTATTTGAGGTCTGTCAAATAATTGTACTCATGTAAAATTGATGTTTCATTCTTGGTTTTTAAAATTAATATAAGTATTAAGTTTGCTAGAAAAAATTGTTATAAATACAATGATTTCATGGGTCAATTAGTTTCTAGATTTCAGACAAGATGTTTTACTTGATAATGGATATCCACTGAACCACATCAATCCTGGAATTGTCTCAAATAATTGAACTACCAAAATATGTGTATATATATATATATACCACATCAATCTTGGAATTGTCTAAAATAATTGAGCTACCAAAATATGTATATACATATATATATATATATAATATTAACTTATTTTCTCTCAAAACTTTCATATATCCATAGATCAACCCAAACTTTGACCTTTCATCTTATTCCATACAAAATCAAAAGTTGAAAACCTAATTACACATATAGTAAAAGTTTAAGACCCAATTGCAGATCTACTTTGGTTTTATCGGTTTGTTGTTGGTTTACCATACCCAACACATGGATCAACACACATTTGTCCTGACGCTATCTACTCCGACAGAAGAGAAATTTTATTTTTCCCATATGGATTTCTTCTCGCTCTTTGTTATTTCTGGATATTGATGTAAAATTAAAAGTGAAAATTGAGTTTCAATTGATAGAAAGTCTATGTATTTGATGATTTGATCCTAACTTCAATCCAAAAACTATAATCCGAATTCCACCAAAAAAAACTACAATAGAAATGGGAATTTGAAAATAGAAATTACTTTTATGAACATATCAATGGCCCGGTTAACTCCATCGTGTGACTATATTGATGTAATAGGTCGTTGACCTTTTTCTGTATTATAGGAATCATGCAGTATATGTGTAATTGGGTCTTAAAATTTTACTATAAGTGCAATTAGGTTTTTAACTTTGATTTTTGGTGGAATTAGATAGTAGATCAAAGTTTAGATTGATATATGTATATAGCCCTGGGCATTTTACTCGGACCCGTAGACCCGAACCGAATCCGAACCAAAAAAATGGGTATGGGTCGGGGTCTGATTATAAGTAATTACTCTATTGGATCCTATTGTTACTACATATTGGGTTTTTGTTTGGGTCGGGTAAAACCCATAACCCAATGGATACCCAAATAGATCCGATTATAGAAAAAAATCAAGACGATTCTGTCTCTGAGTGAGCTTGCGTTTGAGCAACCGTAAACTGGTAATCCACCATTGTTCGATGTTGTTTCATTTTCGTGAAACAATTCAATCATCACACCTTCAGCAAAAGATCTAAACCAATCAAACATTACATCTAGAAGTAGATCTAGATAGAAGAATTGAGAAACGAGATGGATTTCAGCTACAAATCTTACCTGATGAGTGCGTACCTCGATCATGAAGAGAAAATCAAAATCTCAAAGTGGAAATGACAAAATGCTAAATGCATTTTTCTCGTTATAAGTTCTTCTAATTTTCATTGACTTTTCTTCTCTCTAATTTTGTTGTTTATGTAACAGACTCTATGCTGGTGAAGCAGACTGGACTATGGAATACTTGTTCTTCAATGTTTCGATTGATCTTATTGATGCTGGCCAAGGTAGGTTTCTGTATTCTTCTTTGATTTGTTTCAATACATTACCTGATATTTTATCGATTTTGTTTGATCTTAATTCTTGACTGATTCACAGAGCATATGCAAGATATATTAGTCTCATTGTTCAAACACATCAAAGTCTTACAACATTTCGGTGTTTCCTAGTGGATTTTTGATGAGGTATTTTCTAATTTAGTTGTATTATCTATGTTTCAACTTTTGTGTTGTTGTCTGTTGTTATTCTGGCTCGTATTCCCTATTGATTCAGTGACTTTAAAGAGCTTTCTACTCTGTTATTTTTGTTGAAGTTCTCATCAATCTGTGAGGCAGAATTTCATTATCAAGCCAAAACAGACCCAATTTCTTATGCAGTGGATATTTCATCAAACATGACGGTAATAGATATCTTCCTTCCTTATCAGGAAATTGAAAAATATCATATTACAGAACAAGTTATTCTGAACAACACAGATGTCTCGATTCCAAAATCCAAATCTAGAATTATAGCAAGTATCGATTTAAATCACCATCTTCAGAGGTAAACAATATTTTCTTTCTGTTATAAATTTATCATCTTCAGAATAAGGGGTAAACACTTTAACCCTGAATTTTATATTCAGAGTTTTACTCTCCACTCACACTTTTTATTTACTTTTTGTGTGACTATCGTTAAACTCAAGACTTTGAAGGTTTATATAACTCAATCTCCCTTCTCGATCATGTGTGTGTGATTTATTGTTGCTTGAATGTACTTTGAAGTTTCGATTATTTGGCTTGATTATTAGCATATTATACTATTGTTTTCTAACCATTGTATCGTTACATAATTAGAGATCTTGATTGAAGTGTGTTACTTTGATCCTTCTGCTTAAGTATTAGTTTTCACAAGTAGCATGGTTGTTTAATGAAGCTTTGGTTCCAATGATAATGCTTGAGTCGTGATCTCATATTAGTGTGGCTCATTGGTTTTAGACTTTTAGTGATAATGCTTGAGTCGTGATCTCATATTAGTGAAGCTTCTTGTGTTTTTTTGAACTTTACAGATGGATTCATCATCACATAATTTGAACGAGCGAAATATATTGAGACCAATGAAGAACAAGAAGTTGATGGAAACACTAAGATATTTAATGAAAGCAAAAGGAAAAATAATGCTGGTGCAAGTGTAGCCACTTCGCTACCAACAACAAAGAAAATGAGGTCAAGAGTTTGGGAGCATTTCACAAGAACTACCGACAATAATGAAAAATGCAAGTGTCATTATTGTGGCAAAATTTTTGCTTGTTCTACATCCTTGGGGACTTCTAGTTTTAAGAAGCACCTTAAATCATGCAAGCAATATCAGATTTGGGAGAAAAGTGGACCTAAACAGCAAGCTATAACACCTGAAGGAAATTTGCAGTTAGCAAGAGTTTCAGAAGAAGTCTTTAGAGAAGCAACAAATGAGCTGATGGTCCTAACGGAGTTGCCTTTGTTTTTGTTGAATGCTTGGGTTGGAGACACTTTTGCAGAAAAGTGAATATGTACACGCCACATTCGAGAAGGACAGGTACAAGAGATATCTACAAGATGTATGCCGATCGAAAGGAATCAATGAGGAATATATTTAGGAAGACCAAGCAAAGAGTTTCTATAAGTACTGATATATGGATAACTCGTACAACTCTTTCAAGCTACATGATCATCACAACTTATTTCATAGATAGTAGCTGGAAATTAAGGAAATTGATTATCGGTTTCAAGAACGTGGAAAACCACAAAAGGACATCAATATCATCCGTTTTGCTTAAGTGTTTGGAAGATTGGGGAATTAAGAAGTTTTTTACAATCACTGTGGACAATGCGACAGCCAATACCAATGCATTAACAAGATTTGCAGAGTCATTTAAAGGACTAGGAGATGAAGCTTTGGTTCTAGGAGGTGAGTTTTTACATATTAGATGTGCAGCTCATATTATTAATCTTGTTGTGAGAGATGGTTTACGTGAACTAGACAAGTGTGTGGTGGCAATCCGCAATGTTGTGCAGTATGTGAGGGCAGCCACTTCAAGATTAGATTCATTAGAGAGTAAAGTTGAGGTTGGGAAACATGTTAGTCGAGGCAGCTTATCACTAGACGTAGAACAAGGTGGATGAAAAAGGAGTAATTACTATCTCAGATTTACTAGCAGATATTGAACTTCAAGACAATTTGTAGAAAGGTACTTCATAGACTAGACTAGCCTTGAATTCAAATTTTTATATTAGCTAACCTGTTTACTTGTTTTGATTTACATAATTTGAAGTATTAGGAGTTTATGATTGTGAGACGTTATGTTGAATATGCAAAGCGACATAAATTTCATTATCATGTGAGTTTAATTTTTTTGATTTGCAAACCAAATTATCTAACACTTCTTTAGCTAATGTAACCTATGTGTTTTGTTTTTTTAGTTTTCCTCGGGAATCAGGAACCAATCAAGACATGTTTCACTTTGAGCTTTTACGTACAACTTTATTTTGTGTTTCAGTTGGTTATTTGGATTGCCTTAAACTATTTGATGTTGTTTATTTGGATTAAGCAGATTTACTATGATTTATTATTTGAAGTTTTAAACTTGCTATGTTTGATTTTGGTATTATAAATGTTAAGAAACATGTTTCGATAGCTTTATTACAAGTTTCAATTCTATCATAGTGTTAAAGTACCCAAAACCCAAAAAATTACCCGAACTCGAAAAATTATCCGAAAATTTTGGGTAATAGTCGGTTCTCATGTTTAGACCCAAAATGATCCGAATCTGAAACTACCTAAACCGAACTGACCCAATATATACTTCGGTTCAATATGGATCTAATTAGTTTAGATCCGAAAATTCGAACCCAAATAGATCCGAACCAAACCTTAACCGAAACTCCAAATGCCCAGACCTATATGTATATATGAAAATTCCGAAGAGAAATAGCTCATCGACCCTTTTTGATATTATAATAGTCATGCACGTGTATATTGTTTTCTCTCTTTGTTTGTTGTAAGAAGTATTTATATTTATAAATTTTCTTTTACATGCAATACAAGAGGTGCTGCTTATCTATTTCCAAATATTTCGACAGTCCCAAAGAGCGATTTATCACTCATATTTGTTCGAAGTTGCCTTTTTTTATTTTCTTTTTTACCAATATGTAACGACATTTAAATTTGTACTGTAAATTATATTTATAACGAGAACACTTATATAAAATTGAACACCACTATTCAAATATTGTCACCTATACATTTTATGTTACTACATTTGCTTTAAACTATTAGAGTAAATATTATATAATACAAAATTTCATATCATACAACTTTTTCACTTTATATTTGTTAACACAAATGCATTTTCTCGTTTCGCCAGTTAAATCCTACACTCAAACCTAACATTTTTATATAATTTAGGTATTCTAATATGACATCATATAGCGCAAGTGACATTTAGTCTAGTGGCTGGTGGTAAATCCACTAAAAGGCAGGCGCACATGCACCCAGGGATCGAGTCCACCACCTACAAGAGTTATATAAGAATTTGGCTAATGGACTGGTCATTGTGGCCCAATATTAATTGCCGTTGACAAAGAAAAAAATGACATCATATAGCCGATCCATGCAGTTCAACCAGATCTGATCCAAAGATGGTTTAATTACCGACAAGTCAGACCCAAAATTAGTATCGTCGATTTATCCTCGAACATGTCGAGATTAATGGCCAAAAAACCATCATCTCGAGTGAGCGTATTAAAGATTAATAATATCCCACATCGAAAGTTGGAAGGGATCCTTTTTCTAATATATATAAGATATGAGTTTCTGCACTTTCCACTCATCACTAATTGATTTTAAATTGGAATTTCATAATCTAATAGTCCATACAACTTTAGAATCAGTAAAAATAAACATTTAACCACTTCGCCAAATGGAATTCTCAAACTTCAAATAATAAATTTAAATTTAATTCAAATTTATATGAAAATTAACATTGGATTAGAATAATATGTAAATTGGCGAAATTAGCTAAAACACCATGCACTTAGATTGAAAGTGTTCACTGGCCATATTTACATAAAAGAATTGTCAATTTAATAAAGAAAACAATTTAATATTAAAGAATTCTATGACAATATATAATTTGACGTACACCAACCATTCTCTTCAACAAGAAAATAGACCACCGAACTCTAACTTAGAATTCACCATCAAACCAAAAGAACAAAGGCAGAACTATGATGAACTCCATGAAAACAATCATCTTCACAACATCAATCTTATGCATCTCTATAGCCGTATCATCTCAAGGTCAACCTAACCCTTTTCTACTGCAACTTGATCGATGGGAAATATTGTTACCAAGCATCGGTATATCGGCAATGCACATGCAACTCCTTCACAATGGTATGGTCATTATGTTCGACCGTACTGATTTCGGTACCTCGAATGTTTCTTTACCCGGAGGCATGTGTCGGTATGATCCTAATGAGACCGTGGTCAAGTTCGATTGCAGTGCACATTCAGTTCTTTACGATGTTGTCTCCAACACATACCGGCCTTTGAAAGTTCAAACCGATACATGGTGTTCTTCTGGTGCGGTGCTTCCCAATGGAACATTGGTTCAAACCGGTGGATACAATGATGGTGAGCGAGCTCTTAGAATGTTTACGCCTTGTGGTTATAGTGAAACATGTGATTGGATTGAATTTCCTCAGTATCTAGCTCAACGTAGATGGTATGCCACTAACCAAATTTTGCCTGATGGACGGATCATTGTGGTTGGTGGAAGAAGACAGTTTAACTTTGAGTTCTTTCCTCGAGAATCGTCGCGGTCTAGAGGATTTAGATTTGAGTTTCTTAGAGAAACTTCAGATGGAAGTGTTGAGAACAACTTATATCCATTCATACATCTTTTACCTGATGGAAACTTATTTGTCTTTGCTAACACAAGATCTATTGTGTTTGATTACAAAAGGAACAGAATCTTGAGAGAGTTTCCAAGGATTCCAGGTGATGATCCAAGGAATTATCCAAGCAGTGGTTCTTCAGTAATTCTTCCATTGGATGAAACCAATGGTACTAACATAGAAGTTGAGATAATGGTTTGTGGAGGCGCTCCTAGAGGTGGGTTTTCACGTGCCAATAGCAACCGCAGATTCACGCGTGCCACTAGCACGTGCGGAAGGCTAAAGCTCTCCGGTCCGAATCCGACTTGGGAAATGGAAACCATGCCCTTACCACGTGTTATGGGAGACATGTTGCTCTTACCTACAGGTGAAGTCATCATTTTAAACGGAGCCGGAGCTGGTACAGCCGGTTGGGAAAACGGACGTGACCCGGTAACCCGACCGGTTATATATTACCCGTTTGAACATCGCTTCTTGGTTATGTCCGGGTCATCGCGTCCTAGGATGTATCATTCAGCAGCGGTTTTGTTACCAGACGGTAGAGTTTTAGTCGGAGGAAGTAATCCACACATTTATTACAACTTCACCAACGTTGAGTACCCAACGGATTTAAGCCTTGAGGCTTATTCTCCGCCTTATCTCTCTTTCGCATCTGATGCAATGAGACCGAAGATTATAAGCAACGACAAAGAAGTGAGTTACGGGAGATTGTTCAACGTTAACTTCTCCATATTACAGTTTCTGACTGATGATCTTCTCTCTGTAAGAATCATTGCACCTTCCTTCACTACACATTCCTTCTCTATGAATCAGAGAATGGTGATCTTGAAGATACTCTCTGTGGAACGTAACCAGTTGACTAACTATAGAGTCAATGTGTTGGGTCCATCAACGGCTGAGATTGCTCCTCCAGGATACTACATGATGTTCTTGGTGAATGCAGGTGTACCAAGCACAAGTGTTTGGGTGCATATTGAGTGAACCTTAGATAGAGGATGAATAGTTTGAAATGTACGTCGCATGGTTGCTTTATTTACGGTCAAACAGTTTGAATAAGAGGAAGAACGAGATGAGGTGTTGAATAAAACCTGTGTTCTTATTAAACTTGAGTCACGTCATCATACAACTAATTAATACTTGTTATTGAATTATTTAAAAGTTTAATGCAATTTGCTTTTAGTCCAGCGGCAGATGGTAGTCCATCAAAGTCAGACATATTTGCATATTTCAGAATCGAGTTCCAACGCTTATATTACGTATGAATATTGTTGGTCAATATTGGAAAAAAGGCATACAATGGTGCATGAACATCTTTAAATTAAGAACAATCGATTACCAACCTGTTTTAAAAATAATCAAAATAAAAAGAGTCCAACATAGAAAACGTTGATGATAGGTGTCCCAGTAATATTGTCATTTTACAAATCTTCAAAGCACCAAAGATCGAATTCCTTATGTGCAGTATAAAGAGGAAAAGTAAAAGTCATTAGGCTAGTTGAAAGAAAATAAAAAAAAAATGTACGCAACATATGTAGTAAAGATTGATGAATAGCATAAGCACATAAAGGAAATTGAAAAAATCCTAGGAAAATAAAACCACAAAATGTCAAAATATTTACGCTTGCAAAAATGGTTAATTCAAATAAGATAACAAAAAAGTGAAAATATAAAGTTTCCTTGTTTATACCACTTCTACAGTTTTGATTGATTTATATATCACTTGATAATAGCACGAAATTGTTTCCTTTACTTGAGTTAAGCTCCAAATATTCCCATAAATCCTTTCTATTTTTATTGTAGGTTAATAAGTTTGGCTTCTTTTGTTCAGTAATGAGTTTGGTTAAATGGTTATATCCACATATCTTATTTTTCCGACTAAAGTTTGATTCAAAGAAATTATTATCGGTTGACTGCATATTTTCTTTATACTATTCTTGTTCACATCAGATTACCCTATACTTTTGTTTCTTCGGTAAACACTCCAAACAAACTAATTTTAATATAAACAAATAAAAATTAGGGTGATTTGCTAGAATAAAGTAAAATTTTGGGTTAATTAATAGAATATGGCATAAGTTTGAAAATTACTATAGTAGTTTTTGTAACTTTTT
>OVBA01002335.1:0-35298 GCA_900406435.1 Lepidium aucheri | reverse complement strand
TCAGCGATTCAAATCCAGAAGCGATTTCGATTTGCTTGTAAGAACCAACAGGCAAGATCTCTTTTGTCATCAGCATTCACAACAAGGGGACCAATGCCATTTTGTCAAAAACTTCACATGAGATGCATCCTCTTCTCCGGCACTTTGACAAAGTGTTTTAGGTTCCATTATTGCTGCCTCCACATCAAGAAATTGAAAACCACATCGTGTTAAAAGAAGGATCTATTCTAGTAAACGTTCGGCCGCACTTTTAGAAAGCAAAAAAAATAGGTGTGAGAGATGTTGTATTCGGGATTAATCAGACCATCCTCCAGACCATTTTCTTCACTGGTATTATTAGGAAAGAAAAAAGATGGATCACGGTGCTTCTGTGCAGATTATCAGACACTCAACATTATTACAATTACAGACAGATTCCCAATTTCAACGGTGGATGACTGATATATTCAGGTTTTAATCCTATGAATCTACTACAAGTGCACAGTAAATGAAGTATTGCTTAGGGATCAAATCCACGAAAACCAATGGTTACACTATTAATGTTTAGATTACATTTAGGCTAAGACAATGAATTAATAAAAACAATGAAAAAACCCGATGTAAACTTAATATCAGCCTGATAAAATTTATCAGAAAGCAGGGAATCGAAATCAGGAAACTATTCAGGGCCCAAAATACAAACAATTCTCGTCATAGACATAAAAGTATAGCAAACATATTGTTGTGGCATCGAATACTATATCTAGCAACCTAGAATCCTAAACTGTTGTTTGGTCCTAGAGATATAAACTCCCATTATCGATAAGGTCTGATAAGTCCATAATTAGTCTTAACATCAGTTTTATTAGTTAAAGACTAATTGTTCATCTATGTTCTTTCAGGTATTCATCAAGCAATTTTGGTGAGTTTAACAACCAATGATTATAAGCTGGTTAGCTACTCTAGCCAAAGCATTAGGAACAACTATAGATGGAGAACACACAAGATCAAGCCCTATTTGCTCCTAATTATTGATTCTCTAAATCCCTAGAAAACCCTAAACCTGATTGATAAAATACTTAAATATAGCAGAAATAACAAACAAAGAAGAAGAATAGATAAACATAATGATAAGCTGAATTAAAATTGAATAGGATTCAGAAATCTTCTCTAAAGAGTTATGGAGGATAAAATCTTCTCCCTAGAGTTTACAGGAACAAAACTTAAAGTGGCTTGAAAAGAAGATTGTTCTAAAAGATGGCTAGACCTAATTTTTATAGGTCAAACTCGTTCTGGTACAAAATAAGTAAAACCTTGCGAAATATGGAAATTTTAGAATTTTCTCACAAAAGAGGGTCAGATTGCTCAATCAGGGGTGGGTAGGTCGATCTACAGGTCGTGCAGCTCTTTTATCAGGTTAACCAAGAGCAGATCGGTTGATCCCGTTTGTTCTCGGCCAGAATGACATATCTTTGGTAAAATTGTCATATCTTCCTAAACATTTGTCTGATTGCCCGAAAATTACCTCCTAACAAAAGCTAAACTCACGTGGCTGTCTTGTGTCTAAATTTTAGCCCATCCCAATGGTGGGAAGTCTTTTGAAGGGAGCCAAACTTCTGACACTTCTGCATGATTCTGTTTTTCCATATGCTCGTTTATACTCAAAACAGTTCATCTTCTTCTAAAGTGACCAATGATCTGGAAAGACTCTAAAACAAACTAAAAGAATCTAAAGCATGTACTTTGACTAAAATAAAACCATGGAAAATAAGGGTAAAAAAATGATAGAAATGAGGTACATCAATGACATACTCGTCGAGCTTCATGGAATGATTGTATTCACCAAG
Source organism: Lepidium aucheri (assembly GCA_900406435.1). NCBI lineage: Eukaryota > Viridiplantae > Streptophyta > Magnoliopsida > Brassicales > Brassicaceae > Lepidium > Lepidium aucheri. The sequence goes on along the minus strand of OVBA01002335.1, from coordinate 33,472 downwards.
CTCGACCTCACCGCAGGCTACCACATGGTTCGAGTACATCCCCTAGACATTCATAATATTGCTTTTTGAACTCACAACAGCCATCACAAATATTTGGTAGTACCATTCGCGTTGTGTGATGCATTATCAATGTTTCAAACATTGATGAACTCAATTTTTGACCTTATCTGCACAAATCTGTTCCTGGTCTACAGCCACACCTGGCCAGATCATTTGGAACACGTTCAAACAGATCTGGAGATTCTAGTAAAGAATAACTTGTTTGCTAAGATGAAAAAGTGTGAGTTTGGTCAATCGGAGTTGGAGTATTTGGGTCACATAATTTCAGGAGAGGGCGTGAGAGTTGACAGGATAATGATACAAGCTATGTTGGATAGGCTAAGACCAATGACGGTACACGTTCAGACACAACTGGTCTACAACCACACCTGGTCGGATCATTTGAAACACGTTTAGACCGATTGGAGATTCTAGAGGAGTATAACTTGTTCGTTAAGATGAAAACGTGTGAGTCTGTTCAATCGCAGTTAGAGTATTTGGTCACATAATTTAAGGAGAGGGCGTGAAAGTTGACATGATAAAGGTACAAGCTATTTTGGATTGGCCAAGACCAATGAAGGTTGGATTGACAGGTTACTACTGAAGATTCTTGAAAGACTATGGGTTGATTGCTCTTCCTTTGACTAATCTGCTCAAAAAGGAAGTTTGAATAGACCCTAGAGTCAAATAAAGCTTTAGTTCCTCTTAGGAAGGCCATGACTACTACACCAACACTTGCCTCACCTGACTTTGAAACTCCCTTTATTATTCAGATAGATGCTTCAGGAGATGGTATTGGAGCGGTTTTAACATAACAAGGTAAACCCTTAGCGTTCATGAGTCATTTACTTGGTGTAGGTAAATGCAAGCGGTTTACATATGCGAGAGAGATGCTCGCAACTATCATAGCAATCTGCACGTGGAAACCTTATCTCTTAGGTCGGAGATTCACAATACACACATATAGAAAAGCTTGTTGTATCTCTTGGAGCAACACATCTTAAAACTTGATCAACAAACGGGGATGGGGAAACTTGTCAGGTATGATTATGAGATTACATATAAACCAGGAGCCTCCAATAAGGCTGCAGATGCTCTGTTACGACAAGGGGACAGTTCATGTTTACAGGTAGTAACAATACAGTGTCCAACGATTTGGGAAGAGCTCCATAAACTCCAATCCATGGACCCGTACTTAATCAAGAATAGGAAATTGGCTCAGGAGTCACCAGGAAAGCCTTGCGCCTTGTGTAATGGTCTGATTTGCTTTAATAATAGACTTGTTGTGCCTCCTAGCTCCGGTAGTCCGAACTCTGCTTCCTGAATACCATAACACCTTAATGGGAGGTCATTCAGGTATCTTACAAACCTTTAAGCGCTGGTCTCACATGTTTTATTGGCCATCTATGCATAAGACTATGCAGATCATGTCACCTCATGTGATGTTTGCCAATGAGCCAAGTACAAAAGTCTTTCTCCAACGGGTTTACTCCAACCACTACTAGTACTAGAACATATATGGGAAGACATATCCATGGATTTTGTAGATGGCCTTCCAGCTTCGAATTTGCAAACCACGATTAAGGTTGCGGTGGACCGTTTGAAAAAATCGATCAGCTCACTTGGTAGCTCTATCACATTTTTATACTACTCGATCTATTGCTGCTAAATTCATTGAATTCATAGTGAAATTACATGGAATTCCAAGATTGATAGTGAGTGATAGAGATCCAATCTTTGTCAGCAATTTTTGGAAGGAGTTGTGGAGATTATCAGTTACCAAATTGTGTAGATCATCAGCTTATCATCCTCGAACGAACGGTCAAATAGAGGTGGTGAATCGCACCATTTAACTGTTTCTTTGTTGTTTGTTGCGAACAGAATCAAATAGTGGAGCTATCTCCTTCCATGGGTAGAGTACTGATACAACACAATGTTTCATGCATCCACAGGAATGTCACCTTTCAAGGCTACCTTTGATCGTGAACCTCCTCCGCTCACGGGCTATGAAGCTGGTACAACACAGATTCGAGAACTGGATTCCCAATTATTGGAAAGAGATGAAGTTCTTCAGGTACTAAAACAACATCTTGCAAATCCTAATAATATAATGAAACAAGCTTCAGATGCATAGCGACGTGATGTGTCTTTTGAAGTTGGCGATTGGGTTTTCCTTTATTTACAACCTCATCTCCAGCTCACGATCTTTCATCGAACATCCCAAAAATTGTCCACCAAATCTTATGGTCCATTTCAGATTGAAGCTCGAGTGGGACCAGTAGCTTATCGCTTGAGGTTGACGGAAGGTTCAAATGTGTAGTTAGTTTTCTATGTTTCTCTGTTGAAAAAGCGTGTGAGATCTGATGTACCTACAACATGCACATTTTCACCACTACGATCATCTGGAAGTCTTCACCTCAAACCAACGAGATTGTTTGAGAAACTTATGTTAGTATGTAATTGTCACTAAGTGGAGGAAGTTTTGGTTCATTGGGAACATTTATCAGAGCAAGATGCAACCTGGAAGACATCATTCAACTGAAGGAAAGCTTTCCATCACTCAACCTTGAGGACAAGGTTTGTCTTGGCGGAGAGAGTATTGATGAGAGTGTTGCAGTAACTTAGAAAAGGACATCAAACCAGGTTCGTAAACTAAACAAGTACCAATGATCGGTTAACTTATTTAATTTCAAGCAGAGGATTGGTTTCCTGATCTTCAGGAACCACTTGACCATTTTCTATTTCCATTTCATTTGTTTCCTAGTTTGTAAGAGTTGAACTCAATTTTCATTTCCAGCATTATTTGAAGAATTGAAAAAACCAAAAATAGGCAATCTTAATTGCCACAATCATGTCTTGTCTGTTAACACTTGGTTACAATAAAGAGTTTGGTCAACAAAATTAAAAGAATTCAGTACTAGATTTTGAATAGTTCAAATCTTGTGGTTAGATCTGAATTATATAAATATATATATATATATGAACTTTTTTTTTATTTTTTGGTCGGAATATATGCACGTTTTATTTCAGCAGTACGAGTGAGATTTATAAGATAGGGACACTTTTTTTGATGGGTACTTGTAATTTAGTTTAGAGTTAATTTAAAAAAAGAACTGCAAAAGTTAATAATACTAACTTTATGCACACCAGGCCATTAACATTCTTGTTAAAAAGGTATTCTTTTCTAATTTTTTAATCTTTTCCTTTGATGTTTTTACTCACCTTTTCAAAAATAAAAATTGTCAAAAGTAATTTAAAAATAAAAATCATACCAAACTAAAGATTATACTCTTTAGTTTCTTAATTATCAAATTCGTGTACAATCTTTTAAAAAATAATAAATTATAGAAAAAATCATTAGAAAATAAAAAGCATACCACATCATAGACTAAATCCTTGGGTTTCTGAATTCCAAAATTAGTGAAATTTTTTTTTTAACAATTGGATCGACAAGACCTGATTCATAATATAGCCCATATCTTAATATCCCTTTTAATCCTACTAGTGTAGTGGGAAGGAATCGAACCCCGATGCCCTGAGTCATTAGCTGGATCATCCTAACCACCAGACTGAGAGTAACTCGGCAATTAGTAAAAAACTTTTAAAATAATATTTTAAAACAATATTTTGAAAATAAAAATCGTACCAAACTATAAATTAAATTCTTGGCTTCCCTGATTTCCACATCAGAGTGTAGTATTGTAATAAAAAATTATAAAAAAAAATAATTTTAAAATAAAAATCATACCAAACTATTTACTAAACCCTTGGGTTTCCTAATCCCAAAATTAGGGCATTAATTTTTTTTATTAAAATAAAATAATTATAAATAAAATAATTTGAAAACCAAAATCATAAAGATTAAAAGGTTGGGTTACCTAATTCCCAAACTAGGGTATAATAAAAAAAAACTAAATAAAAATTAAAATAATAATCATACCAGACTATAAGATTAACCATTAAGTTCCCTAATTCCCAAATTACGGTATACCAAACTATGTATATTTTGTATGTATACCAATATAGTGTTTTGTCACCTTTTATAAACTTGTGTTCCTAATTTCGTGTACATCCATTTTTTTACTTTCATATATTACGAGTTTTATTGTCCGATTGTTTCTAAAAATTATGATTTTAGTCATTTCTATGGGTTTACGCATCTAATAAAATAATTTAGGGTATAATATTAAGTTTGATCTAATAACGTTAGTCATTCTCTTGAGTTTATGTATCTAATGGAGAAGTTTAGGCTATAATATTTAGCTTGATTTACTAATTTTAATAATTCTATCCAGTTTAATCATCTTATGGAGAAGCTTAGAATATAATATTTAGTTTTATTTACTAATATTAATCTTTTACCTTGAATTTTGTAATCTAATGAGAAAGTATATTAGAAAATAAAAATCACACCAAACTATAAATTAAACCTTTGAATATATTAGTTCCCCAATTATAGTATAATTTTGAAAAATAAAAAATTATATAAACGTAATTAAATATAAAAATATACCAAACTACAGATTAAAACCATGTAAATATGTAATTGTGTGATTATTGGTTTATTTACTTTTAATATACACCTTATATTCGAATAATACTTACCAAAGCTGTAAGTAATAGAAACAAATAAAAATAAATCAAAACTAAAAAATGAGATAATTTATGATATCTGGGTTTTTTTGTGTGGGGAATTTATGATTAAACAATTTTAAAAATGCCCTTTTAGTATATTTAATTCTTTGTAAAAATGCGCTTTAAAATTTATTTTTTCAAAAATATTATTCATTAATAAAAAATGATAAAAATACCCTAAAAATGTTTTTTATAAATTTTTTTATGTCACAACAGAAAACTTCAAGAAAGAAATAAATTTCCGGCCAAAAATATTTTACAGAAAAATTTACGTGAAAAAAAAATTTCTCGCCAAAAAATAAATTCATCACCAAAATTTATATAAATTCACTTATAAACCCTTACAAAATTTTATAAACATTTATAAATTTTCTATTAACGTTTTATAAATTTTATAAGCTCTCTTATAAAGTCTTATAAATTTTCATAAACACATTAAAATTTTTTTATAAAAACCTTATAAATTTTATATAAGCTCCCTTATAAAGCCTTATAAATTTTTATAAACACCTTATAAATTTTTATAAACACCTTATAAATTTTAGTAAACATCTTATGAATTTTTATAAACACCTTATAAATTTTATAAGCTCTATCATAAAACTTAATAAATTTTATAAGCTCTCTTATAAAGTCTTATAAATTTTATAAGCTCTCTTATATATAATTTTAAAAACTCACTTATAAAATTTATGGCGGGACAAATGAATCTTGATAGAAAAAGACTCGTTTAAATTGGAAAAATATATATACTTTTATTCCACTTAAACTACATATATATTTTCAACAATTTAACTCAATTATTCATATTTATATTGATATTATATTAATCCTACCATTGCACAACATACTCCACTAACAAATAATAATATTATATATTTTATTACAATATATAGATATATAATAATAGTCAAAACAAAACATACCTTTACCTACTTTCTCTTTTCGCTGTCTAATCTTTACTCTTTTTTTTTTCTTTTGCTTTCAAGTTCGAAAAAGACGGCTTACATTACTTTAAGTTTTATAGATTACACACGATTATGGTTAATTTGTGATGAGTAATTTTGATTTGAATTTGCAAAACCCAAAAATTTGAATTTTAGGAATTTACCTTTCTATAGCCAAAAAACTTAACAAAATTAAAAAATTACTTTCTACCGCAATAAAAACTAAAATAGACTATAAATCATGATTGGTTTAATTTTAATGATTTCAAAATCATTTTTCTTTCTACAGCAACCACATCTCTTTCCAATAACCCCCTTCGTTTTTTTTGTCTTTTACGTTCTTTCCTCCTTTTTGAAAAAAATCTTTTTTTCTTCAATATCATTTCACTTAAAAATTTAAAGAAACAATAAAGAATAATTTGAAAATAAAAAATATATTAGATTCTAGATAAAATCATTGAGTTCCTTATATATCAAATGAATTCGGACATAATTTTTTATAGAAAAATAAAAATCATACCAAACTATAGATTAAACCTCGAAAGCACTATCTCACAATATAAACATGGGTCAAAATTTTGAAATAAACAATCAATGATCAAAGAATTCTTTAAGTCTTGAACATGGAAATTCAGTTGAAGATTCTAGTTCGGTCCACGGAAAACAATCAATATTCAAAGAATTCTTAAGTCTTGAATTCGGAAATTCAATTGAAGATACATCTCAACGATTCAGCTGAAGAGTCCTCTCAGATATTCATAGTAACTCGGAAGAATTCTTTTTTGGCAACTCGCTAAAAAGGAGAAATTCGGACAACACATCATCAACTAGAAGAATGAAAAATTTCTTATTCCAATATAGAAAATTTCTAAAAATCTTGTAAAGATCATTTAGATAATTTCGAATCTAAACAGAAATATAATGTCTTACATTTTCACTTGATTGTAACCGCTTCTATACATTATAAATAAATGTGGAAGTTCTTCGAAAGAGGGATAGAATTCTTGGCATTCAAGCATAAACAATAAGACAACTCAACATTCACTCATACTCGACAATCTCCTTACTCATTGAATTGATCGAAATCCTTACCCATATTTTCTCTATCACCCCGAGCTTGATTTAGAACAATTTTGCTAAATCTTACCCGAACAATAACTATTATAAATAAATAAAAATAACTACAAATGCATATTAATTTTCACAATTACATATTCCACCAGATATCATCTGGTTAAGTAAGATTGATATATATTAATAGTGATTTACATCACTTAATATATAATTGGTGTAAAATATAGATTTAAATCAAGAGTAATTTGGATGAGTATACATGAAAGTTATAAGCCCCTGCATGTAATTAAAAAAAGAAATAGAGAAGAGAGATGTAGTTTGGTGTATTGTACTGCAACATTAATGATGGGACAATGTCCCCACATAATCTATCGACAACCTGTTTCACTTTATTTACTCTTTTCTCATTCGAAATCTCTTTTTCTCGCCTCTCACTCACACTAAATTTCACACACAACTTACTTCTTCTCCGAATCGTCGGCTCAACAGGTTTGTGTTCTTCATTACTCTACTTGATGCACCTATTTTCATAAAGGAAGAACATTATTTCACAAAATCTTTTCTCATTCGTTTGCATTTTACGAAATATCCACTAGACTAGAGGTCACCTGCTTATAAAATATCTTGTAAAGGTTTATAAATTTTTAAAACAAATTTTGAGATAAAAAAATTTTGGTGAAAAAAAAATTTGGCTGGAAAATTTTTTTTGTTGGTAAAAAAATTTCGTGAAAGTATTAAAATAAATTGAGGGCAATTTTGTCTTTTTTATTAATGAGTGGTATTTTTACAAGAACAAAATTTAAGAGGTACTTTTGTGAAAGAGTAAATATTACTCAAAATTTCTCTATTTTAAATAAAATTTAGATTATATGCTAATACATTTGTTTATTTTCTTAATAACCAGTCATTTTGGGATTTCTGTGGAAAAAAACTTTCAACTCACTATTTTTTTCTGTAAATTTACTATTTTCTATTAAAATTATAAATTATTTTTGTGAATATGCAATATAATTTCCCATCATTACCATATGATTCTTAAACTTATGATTAAATTTATGATTAATAATACATCTAATCCAACATTGGGTGACAAGAATTCCAAATTGGAAATTAAATTTGAAGGTCTAGTTAATGTATATGACCAAAAAAGCTGTTCGGAAATATAATTAAGGGCTATATTGTATATTTACTTCTATTTCGTAAAATTAATTTGCTTATTTGTGAGAGGTGGAAGATAACATTATTCAAAAAAATGCGAGTTGTAACACTTTATTATTGAAATGTTCTTAAGAACATGCAATTAGGACATGTTTTTATTTCTTAATTTTTTTTCCAACTTAACTCATTCATAACAAACGATGAAACCAATGTTGGGGAACAACATCCACAAAGACCTGATTCCGAGCAAACCCCCTAACGCTACGGGCAAAGAAATCAGCTTTGTGGTTAAGAACACGGGAATAAGAGATAGAGCAAAAAAACTAAAAAAACACCGGAGACGGGAAAAATCTTCAAGCAACTCCCCGAACGCTGGCCACCTACCGGGATCTTTAACCATCTTCAGGATGTCAGCGCAGTCTACGGCAAAGACCACCTCCAGGAAACCGAACGAGGAGAGGCTAAGCATCGCCCAAAGCAGGGCCTCAAGCTCAGCATGAAGAGGAGACAGACTGCGATAGATCCCACGAGTGCCAAAATTGGTAGCACCATGGCAATCAGAAAAGCATTACCATCCAAGGCTAGAATGCAAATCATCAACCTTCCAAGAAGCGTCAACAAAGCAATGAACTCTCGTGAATCCAGGGTGACCCTCCAGAGGCCGAGAAAGGACCTCCTGCAACCCCGTAGAAAAAGACCCCCCAGAAGGACCCAAAGGAGCCTCAACCATAGTCACCTCATGAGAACTCTTCCAGGCCGAAGCCTCCTCAACAGCATGACGAACCACTTCACCAGGGTCTCAATCGACATTCGAAAAAATCTTTGCATTGCGAGCTTTTCAAATGAACCAAAGAATCCAAGGGAAAGCAAAAGCCTCAATCTCCCGGGGTAAACGCCAAAAAAGGTAATCAAAATTAGCATGAACCGACGATCCCAGAAAGCACCCCTTACTAAAGGGAATCGCAGATAATGCCCAAGACTGCAAGGCTGGAGGACACAAAAATAAAACGTGGTTAATAGATTCAGAAGGATCCCCACAACGCGAACATGTCCCCTCACATGGAATACCTCATCGAGCCAAGATAGGACCCACCGGGACATGACCAGAAAGAACCTGCCACACAAAATGTCTAATTTTCGGGGGACAAGGGATTTTCCAGACCTGACAAAGCAGAGAATTAATGGAAGGACCAATTGGAAGCGGCATCCTATTAACATTTTGTGAAGCCCAATAACCTGATTTAACCGAATATCGACCATGTTTAGAAAAATGCCAGCCAAATCTATCAGGGCGAGAAAACCGAGAAATAGGGTTTCCAAGAACCAAAGAAACATCCTCTGGGGACAAAAATTGGCGAACAAGAGGAACCCTCCACTGACGATGCACAGGATCTATCAACTGATCAACACCTAGATCGGGATAGACAACCGACGCAGGACCCTGGGCCGCACGAGGAAAAGTATCTGGGATCCAAGGGTCTCGCCAGGCAGAGATTGACCGACCGTCACCAACACGCTTAATTAATCCAGAAGAAACCAATGACCTGGCCGAGATAATACTCCGCCACCCATAAGACGGGGCCGAAACATTACGAGTAACCATTGGATTCGAATTCCAGAAATAACGACCCCTAAAAACTCTAGAAAACAAAGAATCTGGAGCATCTAAAAGTCGCCAAAGCTGCTTCGCCAACAATGCCGAATTAAAATCATCAACCTGACGAAAATCTAGACCACCCTCATTTTTCCCCCGATATAGCTTCTCTCATTTAACCCAATGAATACCAGCCGATATCCTAGACTTCCGCCACCAAAAATCAGCAATCGCCGAAGTAATTTTCTTACATAAACCTTTAGTGAGACGAAAACAAGACATCACATAAGCAGGAAGAGCCGAAAGAACTGATTTGATTAGAACCTCCTTTCCCCCTTTAGAAAGGAACCGCGAAGACCAGGATTGTATCCTATCCTTGATTTTTTCATGAATATATCCAAAAACCTTTGTCTTAGATTCCTCCAACCCCTCCGGAACTCCCAGATAAGAACCCATTCCGCCAACCTTATGAATACCGAGAATACTCTGAACAGAAGACCGCACCAGGTTATCCACTTGATGCCCAAATTGAATAGAAGACTTACTAAATTAATTTGTTGACCAGAAATACACTCATAATCCCAAAACACCTTTAGGACTGCTTGAGCCTCTGCGCAGGATGCTTTGCAGAAAAACAAACTATCATCCGCAAAAAGAAGATGAGAAACCGCTGGGCTATTGCGCGCAATGGCCATCCCCGAGATACACCCCTGCGTTTCCGTAATCCACAACTTAGAAATCAAAACCTCTGTACAGAGGAAAAAAAGGAAGGGAGAGAGGGGGTCCCCTTGCCGCAGCCCACGCTGAGGAACAATCCTCCCATACGAAACTCCATTAATAAGAACCGAGTACCGGACTGATCGAATACAATGCATAACACAAGACACCCACCGAGGATCAAAGCCCAATCGAAGAAGAAGGGCTTCCATAAAACCCCATTCAACGTGATCATAGGCCTTACTCATGTCCGTCTTAACGGCCATATATTTACTGCGGACAGACTTATTCGTGCGCAATGCATGGAACATCTCCTGAGCAATAAGAATATTATCAGAGATACGATGACCCGCCACAAAAACCGATTGAGTCTCAGAGATCAGCTGGGGAAAAAACTTTTTAAGCAGAAGACAGAAGACCTTAGAAATAATCTTATAACAAACGTTTCAAAGACTAATCGGACGAAATTGAGACATAAGCGTAGGGCGACTACCCTTTGGTACCAAACAAATGTTCGTGACATTTAATCTAGAGTCAAAAGAACCGGAACGAAGAAAATCATTGAGTAAAATAACCAGATCACCCTTAACCGTCTCCCAAGACTGCTGGAAAAAAAAGAGTCGTCATCTCATCAGGACCTGGTGCTTTGCCAGGGTTCATTAAAAACAACGCACGCCTAATCTCCACATCACAGATAGGTGATAGAAGAAGAGCATTCCATTCAGGTGGAACCTGCGACGAAATACAGTCCAGCTCATCCCCAAAATCTCGATCACCACTAGAGGAAAATAAAGTCTCAAAGTAAGATACCGCTTCCGATGCAATATCTTCCTCCTTAAAAACCCAAGCACCTGAAGAAACTTAAAGACTAGTAATCCGGTTCCTGACACGACGATGCTGCGTCACAGAGTGAAAAAAACGAGTATTTTTATCGCCCTCTTGCAACCACCTATTACGACTCTTTTGTTTCCAAAAAACCTCCTCCTCCGAGTATGCAAGGCGCAGATCACGAGAGGCCTGACGAATCTCAGAAAGAGAGCTAGTATCATCAGGCATCAATCGCTCAAGCGCAGCTTTACATAATCGTATCTTTTCGCGACCAGAGGGAATATTAGTAGAATGCCAATGCGAAATCTCCTGCCGATAGTTAGCTACCTTATCAAAAAAGGAACAACGCCGCAAATCAGCATATCTAGTCCAGCCCCGAACAATCAACTCATTCAGACCAGGCTTGCCAAGCCAGCGCCTATCAAAAACGAAACCCGAACCAGCATTATTAACAGAACTGACCGAAGCAACAATAATTGGTCTATGATCAGAACCGATCATATCCAAATACGTCGTAACCATATTAGGAAACAAAGAACGCCACTGAGAGTTGCCAAAAGCTTTATCAAGTTTACACCTGACTAACCCCGAATGGCGCATGCCCCTCCAAGACCAAGAGTTACCAGGAAATTCAGAGAGATCACATATACGAAGCATATCATTAAAAGCAACAAAAGAACTCAACGGGCGAGGATGACCACCCGCCTTCTCATAATTCCCTGATTGGTCATTAAAATCACCAGAAACCAGCCATGGACAAGTACGAGATAAACTATATCTTGTCAGCCGCTCCCAAACACCCTCTTGCAACTGACGAACCTGATCACCATAGATAAAAGAAATAAAACACCGAACACCACCAACCATATAGGACACATCAATCAGATTTTTGTTTTTAAAATTTAGCAAGACTTGAGAGACATTACGGAAAATCAATGCTAAACCACCGCTAGAGCCAATTGGATCAACGAAAATAAAATCATCAAAAGCCAAATTTATTACCAAATTTTCCAAATATTGATTACATTTCCTCGTCTCACTCAAGAAAATAAAATCAGGTTTATTACAAATCACAATGTCTTTAAGAAAACCCAAAGTAGATTAACCCCCTAAACTTTAACAATTCCAACAAAGAAATTTATTCATAAATAAAACTTATTGAATCAAACTAATGGCGAACTACCCTCGTCACCATTAGCCCTAGAACCACCAACCTTTACTTTGCCACGATTACCCTTTCTCTTCGGAGAAACAAAACCTTCAACCAACCTCGTCCATGAACTTGCGGCTTTGAAAGTCAAAGGACCCGAAACAGCCTTTTTCGCAGATCCCCGGGAGACTCTAACCGAAGCCGCCCGCAACTTAGATGTAGATTCCATCACGATATCTTGAACATCGGAGTTCACCTCTCCCTCCTCCTTATCAAAGGCAGAAGCATCACCATCCTTCCATTTCGTCCCAAGAGACTCATCATCCTCGACCACTGCATCAAAATTATTCCCTAGATTACCAGACACTTATCCTAAGACAAAATCATCTTCTGCCTTTTCCCCTAACTCCTCGAATGGCACCGGATCAACCATCGTCGTCTTCTCCGACCGAGACGCCTTCTCCTTCGCAGTATGCACTTCCAACCCCACAGATGAACTCAGACCTAGCGGAACAGAACCAAAAGCACGCCTCATCGGGCGTGAACCAGAATTGGAACGCCGTACAAAATCACCTTGTTGACCTCGAGAACCTTGACGTCGAGAATTATCAGCTTTCTGCCACTCATTAGCAGAACCCGAGACAGCACCCTTGTAGCTCAAGACAGCTCCCTCAATAGAAGATTTTGGCTTCTCCACATCGACCTTTGAGTTATTCTCAACGGCAAGAGGGTAGCGAGAAGAAGCATGGCACAAACTTGCACAGATTTTACAAAAACCAATCAACCGACCATACTCAAAACCAACCGTAATAACCTCATCCTTACGGAATTCCACGTTCCTCTTGAAAACCAGCGGCATCAAACCATCAATCTCAACCTTCACTCGACCATAGTCCATATCGATTTCCATGACAGCTCCCAAAGCTTCACCAATAGCCTGAAAAGCGATCGGAACATGATACTGTCCAGGCAAACCCAAAACTCGAACCCAAAAGACAATATTAGATGGGAAATTGAGATCCACCACCGGTTCTCAACGAACCAAAGTCACCATCCAAAAATCAAAATGGAAAGGTCTCAGCTTCAAGACCTCTTCAAGATCTTCTTCAGCATCAAAGTCAAACTGAAACTTACCGAACCCTAAATCCAGACCACGCACTCTTTTTTCCATCCTCCAAATCTTTGGAAATCGTAACAACAAAGCCGACACATCTTGTTTCTCAGGGTTAAAACATCTACCCAGAAGAGTCCGCTCAAATCCCTTGATGAGATCAGAGTTATCAAAAAAAGGAATCCTGATCAAAGAAGCAGCAGAAAGAAATCCCGATTGAGCCATTTGAATCACCAAACCAAAAAACAGAGAGAGAAGAGAGAGAGAAAAAAAGGAAATAGCAAAGCAGCAAATATCAAATAAGAATGCTCAACTACGAATATATAGCAGCTGTGAATGATCGGAGACCCTCAGAAGACCAATGAATTCGGTGAGATAAAGTCAAAAACAACCAGAAATTCAAAATTTGAGATTCAATTTCAAAACCCCTTGAGACTCGGGAGTACCCAAACAAACGAAATACAACTGTTACAGTAATCTGCAACATTCGAAAACGAAGAAAGCGAACTCCCGCGACCAAATGAAGCCAACAACGCAAAGATCCACCGGAGGAGAGAGAAACAAAACCCAACCAAAAAGAAACCACGATTTGCCAAGTCGAGACCACAAACAACCAATACCCATCGACGACCAGAAACCATAAGAGACCCATAGAACCACAGAGCTGAAGAAGAAACTCCCAAACGAGGGAGAGCCTAGCCGGCGGCGGCAACCCTAGAAGAGCCAGCTGCAGAGAGAAAAAGATCGCATTTCCAACAATGGTGGTCTTACGAGTCAGGTTTTGTAAAAAAATAAAAATAAATAACAGCTTATGAATAAAAGAGTTCAATTTAATTAATCTTTTATTTCTTAATTAAACCCCGTAAATGACAAAGTGTCAAGCAATAAAAGATTAATATTTATATTAACATCACATTTTATGAACACACAAATTCTCATATATATATCTTCCTAACATGACAATTTGTGTGGTGCACCTGCACGCATAAGTAAACTACATTTAAACATTTTTTAAAATATATTTTTTAAATCACATTTTTTCTTTTTCTTTTATCAATTACGATAATTTGATCGACAAAATCTGATTTATAACTCAAAGACCTAAATCCCTAATAATGTCACATGAAACAACAAGATATATAAGAATCCAATATTAGTGGGAAAAACAAATATCTTGCTGATTTGCCCCGCGAGCTTTTCCTGTCACATCTTACGGGCCTCTGTGCGTTCTGGGCATGTTTCCTCTTCTCACCAATTGCTTTTTAAGCCTAGATCGGTTGAAACCTATCTATTAACAGTAGTCCCCTAGCTCTCTTATTCTAATGCGGAAGAATAATGAATTAATTCATTTCCTTATTCTTTGTTTTTATATATCCAAAATTTGGATTTTTCCTTTTTGAAATGGATGGTTGAACCTTTTCGTCTGTTGTATCGACACTTGTCCTTTCTTGCATGCACATTTAAAAGTATGTGGGATGATGGATGCCTCGATACTCGTTTTGGCTGCAATCATCATTTTACCATCTTTTCATACTTTAAATTCTGTTGCAGTTCTGTGCAGGTAATCATCTTGAACTTCTTCTCTCGATCCTCTTTCTTTTCTGCGACTCTTTGAGCTTTTACTTTTGCAAATTTTTATTATCTTTTTAAGAACGTCTTCGGATTCTTTACCCGATATTTTTTGCTATTTTCCGATGAGGGTTCGGAGGATGTCTACCTTTGATTTGGACGACCTTTTTTCAGGCTCTCTTGTGGTATTCCTGACTCTATCGAGCTTTTGAGCTTCCCTCCGGCATCCGAACTGGAAGACTATGTGTTTACTTCTACTCTTTACTTTGATCGTTGTGCACTTTTGTTTCCTATTCCGGAGTGCTTTCTTTTATTCCTGTGGGAACTCCGAATAGCTTTTGATCAGTTATGCTCATCGCTTCTTCGCCAGATGTTGGTCCTTTTTACTCTTACAAATGAGTTGAATGTTCTATTGAGCGTTTTCTCTTTGCTCAGTGTTGTTGTGTAAGCGGCAAGACGAGATCTACCTGATTTTTTGTACTTTGAAACTCAACTGGATCGAGAAAACTCTAGAGCATAATGACAGATAGAAGAACAACGTGATATGAGATTTGATTTATTAAAATGGAATGTCATAATTTATCAAAGTTACTCTCACAAATCATTTGGGATATGGATTTGATTGGTAAAAGTTGTAAAATTTAGATTATAAGTATTTTGGCTATAAATTTTTTTACCGTAAACTTTTGATTTTGTAAGACTCACAGATTTGGAATGTAGGTTTTTAGTCTATTGTAGACTAGAAAGTACGTCTAGAGCTAATTAGTTTTATTGTTTTAAACAATATTATTGTTATAGAGAGCAAGAAGAACAATATCCAATCAAACTCATATGAGTAGGGGTTGCTGAACTGAAGCTTTTACAGTTTTTATTAGCCATGGGCTTTTGGCATAGACCAAATTGGACCAAACGGACCGAACTGAAATTTTTGGTTTTTGGTTTAATTTTGGGTTTTAACCAGAAATCAATCGGGATTCATTTCATTTTGAATTCAGTCCAGGTGGTTCTATTATCCAGATCCGATCAATTTATATAAAAACAAAATTTTAATTTTTAACTGGATTTTTTCATATATTTTAATAATAAAACAAAAAAAACCGAAAAAACCAATAAACCAAATAGAGCAAGCCAAAACGAAATTAATTTACGGTTTAATTTGGAATTAATTTTGGCAAACAAAAAAACCGGTAACCGTATAAACCGAACTACCCAGGCCTAGTTTTTATGCTTTCACAAAAATGATTTGTTAAATCCTAATTAATTTTTATTTCAACAATTCTTTTAAAAGAAACAAAATGGAGAAAATACATTTTATAAATCCGGTTTCGAGTTCAAATGGAAGAGGACCTTCAAAGCCAGGGAAAAACTTAACGATAGAGCCAGATTCTGTATGATTACTTAAGGCAAGTAGAAGCAGAAGCAACAAGTTAAGTGTCGGACTCGTTGTATTTAAGTTTATTGGTCAGACAAAAAATGAAGAACAAGAANAAAAAAAAAAAAAAAAAAAATGAGAAAAGTGTCCGACTTTTTTGAGACGACTGGATAAGAATTTGTCCACGTGAAAAACCTGGTTCTCTGATTTTTTTTGTCTGCTTGGTTACAATAAATAGTTTAGTCCACATTATTTAAAAGATTCTGAAATTATATATAAACAATTTAACTAAATGTGGAAAATTGTGAAATTATTACTAATCTAAACTTAACAAAAATGGAGGATTTTTTTTATAATTTGAATTTGTAAAAAATTAACAAGATCTCTAATTTAAAAGTTTTTTTCTCGTCCTTTAAAATCCCTAAATTAACAAAATCCCCAATTTAAAATTTATCATAATCACTTTTCGCTGAACATTAATTTTGAAAGTTCTGAACAACATACGCTAATTAAAGCCATAATCTCCTGTAACTATTCACTTGCCATGGTAGAAAAAAACTACACACTTTCCATTACTTTCTCATTAAAACAGACAGTAATTATGGTCAACAAAATTATGACAGAAATTATGTAAAAAGTAGTAATTTTTTTAAAAATCCATATAGGACTTGTCACTATTTTGGTTTGGTTCATGGTCCATTTTATTCTGGTTTGGGTCAGTTCGGCTCATAATATAAAAAACCATAATTGACTTGAATATCCAAATACCCTAGAAATATCCAAAAAAAATCTTATAAATTTCAAAAAAATTACCTTAAAATATCAAAAAATACTTAAAACAAAAAAATATTTTTGAATATCCACATAATAAAAAAATATTTGAAAATATCTAAAAGTACCAAAAAATACTCATAGAATACTCTAAAGTACCTAAAAAGTACTTTAAAAGTGGGTCTTCCGGAACCCGTTTGGTTGTCGGTTAGGTCTAGTTCTTTGAGTCTTAAATTTTTAGATCTATTCAGCTATTTAACATTTTCGGGTTCGAATTCAGATTTTTTTTTGAGCTGAATCAAGGTTTGGTTCTTCGGATTCGATTTTATGCACATGACAAGCTATCATTAAGCAGTTATACTTATATGCGTATATGATTTGGTTTTAAATATTTATTAACTTATTACTACTAATATTCGGTGCGTCTATGTTTCATTAATTAAATTACTTGCTTTATTCAAAAGATTTCTAACCTACGTCAATATTTTTACCTTTTAAAGTTCAAACACTAGATTTTACAAATATGTCACCTGTCTTAAAGTGGTACACAACATAAATCAAATTGATTGTCATACTATATGAAAAATTAAATATGCGATCAAAAATATAAAAAATCTACAAAATAACTTATTTATTTATATAAATAAACCACTTACTTAATGTTATGGGATTCAAATAATCCTGCGCAATTTGTGTGGGTAACATCCTAGTAATATAATATAATAAAAATGCCACAAGCTTTAAAGACGTAACTGAGTAATTTCAATATTATAGTTCAAAAACTATGTCGATAGAAAAATCGACAATTTTCCATCTTCAATGAATGGTCACAGAATCTTTTTAACTAGATTGTTGCAGTTTATCTAAACTATTAGATTTTCAATAATAGTTTTAACATTATTCATTTTAATAAAAATAAAATACGGAGGAAAATTTGGTTAATGTTTACAAATTTTGATCATTTATCCACCGTTGAAACATGATAAATCCTTCCTCTGGTTTATACTCTATAGTGTGTCCACATCCCTAAAATAAAATCTTCAAAAAGAGTTAGTGAATGAAACAAAATGAATAATTTTAATTTATGGAACATAAATCTTAGAGTTAGAAACAAAGAAGACTTACTTTGATTGTAGCATATGTCATATTATTGGCATATGTTCTCGTATATCTATCAAAACAACATTAGTAAAAATAAAAATTAATTTATTACAAGAAAGAAGTCGAAAACTGACAGCGAAATATATTTGTTATCAGTCGAAAAATGATTTAATTTTTGTAAATTTCATAAATTTTTGTTCTATGTTTTTGGTCGTAGAAAGTCAAAAACCTTCCATAAATTAAAAAAAATCACTTTTTAGAACATTTAAAATTATAAATAAATTTAGAGCATGAATAATTCATTTTCAATGCTCTCTAGACCAACGAGAATAATCCCAATCATACCCTAAAGCAATGAGCGAATGTACTAAAACCTTGAATGGAAAGTGATTTTGAAGCAGTTTTTTGTTATCCAAAAAACAGTTTTTTAACCATCCCAATTTTGATAAAACAGTTTTCCTAAAACTCAGAAGTGATTTTTTTGTTAGATTCTACATTCAAGTTTTTGAAATTTTTTTATTTTCCTACAAACTAGGAAAATATCTTAGGAAGTCAATGTTGATTTTTTTCAAAAATGAAAGACCAATTTTATGGGTTTTTGAAAATAAAAAATCCATATATTTTTTAAAAATCCAATCCATTCCTATTCTGAATCATATAAAATTATATACCCTGCAATTTGATTGTTTATCATCCAAGGTCTCCAATAATCTATAATAGAATAATTGAGAGATTTTATCCAAGCTTCAGTTGATGAATGAGGTACCTTCATATCATGATCACCACTGTTCAACAGAAAACACTCAAACTTTTGTAGAGAATTAACAAAAATCAGATTTCAAAAATGTAATATTGAACTCAAACCTATAGATAAGAGATCGATATCCACTGATACTTTTGTAGTATGGCAAACTATTTATGATGTCTCTGTCGTAGTGAATAAGATCATTGCATCGATGCCATTCTCCTATACTTCCCTATTATCATTTGGTAGCAAAGATTTTAATCAAATTATTGTCATCAACTTGTAATATAAAAGATAAATAACATGCAAAACGCAAAGTTATATACATATATATACCTTTCTGATGTGAAGAGCTTCACGGACACTCTCGTCATTGGCCCAATAATCCACCAGCCTCAAGTTGTAGTCCTGCATGCATATGTAAGCTATATGTAAAAAAATTCTTAAATATAATGTAGAATCACTTTCTTTTTTTTGATAAAATTTAGAATCACATGTTGATACATTATACATTACTTCTTTTTCTTTTTCATATTTATTAGAGGCATCGGGTAATAAAATAGTATATGATAAGTAGATAAAAATGAATATCATAATTATAGTAATTTCTAAACAGATTAAATATTCATATATATATATATATAATATTGATTCAATTGTTTAGAAAGGATCAATAATGGATTCAATTTTTGTCTTCAATGGTATAGAGTTTGGTGACTAAACTATTGGTTACAAATACGTGGTTTTTGGTTACAAATTTTATTTGTCAAAAAATTATACTTTTTAAAATAAATTATTGTAACTCTATTCCATAATGATCACTACAAAATAGTTATTCAAATTATTCATCACACAATTTATGATTTTTAAGTTGTAAAATATAATTTTGTGATAATTGTATTATAATTTTTTACAAGTCATCACAGATTTATAGTAATATTATATGTTACTGCAAATTATGTATTATTATAACGAAATAAATATTTCGTCTCAATAATTTTTTTTTATTTAAGAAAAAGTACTTACCCAACAGAGTGGAGATCTTGCATCACATTGGGGTAGTAATATATTATATTTGTTTATTTTATCCGTGCACTGTAAATACAACAAAAAACGTATTAGTTATAAACTAAGCCAAAAAAAAGACATAAAGAAATTTTCAGTTTGTCTACCTTGTGATATTCTTCAACAAGTTTAAGACATTTGGTGTTGCGTGGATCAATGTTGTAATAACTTCCATTGCATGTTCTTTTGAGAGACTGTAACAACAAATTACAAACCGTTATTTACAAAAAAAAAAATAATAATAATTACAAAACTACAATGCGAATTCTTTTTTTGGGTAGATTATTTTGATAAAAAATTTATATTTATCTTTATTACATTAATTAATGTTTTGTACTACCTCCATTTCAAAAATATTGATTTTCTATGCTATAGTTAGTACATTTCTGTTTACAATGTATTTTAAGTAATTAATGTAATTAATTTTTACAAAATGAATTAATTACCAGAGAAAATAATAATATTATTGGGTAGTAACTAGATTGACATTAAACTTTTTTGTGTAGCTAATTAAAGAAAAAGATAAAATAATTATAATTTATGATTTTTTTTAATTTATGAGAAATATTCACAAAATTAAATTTTCTAAGATAAGGTACTATGCTGACGGATAGGTGGTTCAGTGGTAGTAACCACTTTATAAATCTTCGAGCATCTAGGTTTGAGTCTTCCCAGATGCAATGAAAAGGAATAAATGAGATTTTAGGATATGAGCTTTAGTTATGGATCGGGTTTTGTCGATCCAATTATAGTAAGTTTGATAAAAAGAGGAAAAAAAGAAGATAAGGTAGTATGTATTAATGCATGTTCTTTGTTTTTAGAATTTAGGAAAAATTACAGTCGTAGTCTTATTTCTAGTTTGGAGTCAGTCATTGCTAATACCAAATAAATAATATAAAATCTTTTTTTCATCGGAGATCGAATTAGGAATATAACATTACCAGTTTATGCGTTTAAACCACTAATGACTATACTAGTTTTTATATGTCATACCTTGTAAAGTTCGTCAGAAATTAATGCCATTCCATGAGCATAAGTAATACCATGGTTAAGTTCAAATTCATAGTCTGTTGATGGATTTCCAAGAACATAACCCTGTTTTTGGTAAAGAAAATTTGCAAAGTATTTTTTTAAAAAATTTTATATATATATAAGAAACTATAGTTTACCTGAAGATTCATTGGAGGTTTGCAGCATAAATTATTTTCTGCATTAATGAATTCATATTGTTATACAAAGTATGAAGTAACTTATCGAAAAACAAGTCTAGATCTGGTCATTCAGGTATTTAATTTAGTTTCCGAGTAGGAATAGATAAGCTCAGGCATTTCAGCTAGAATATATTTGTACTCATATAGATATTGAAAAGCTTTTTATTCAGTATTATTTTGGTGAAATTCGGCTACAAAATATTTGGATAATAATATTAAGATCTAAAAATAACTGAATACCCAAAAATTAACATGAATACCCCAATAATCATACGAGATACATGAAAATTATCCAACAAACCTAAAGATTACCCAAAATAACCAAGTAATTATCCAAAATACCTAAAGATTATCCAAAAGTTATCCAAAAATTACCAAAAAATTAGGCCTATTAATTTATATATCTACATGGTATCGGGTATCCAATCAAATATCAATTTGGTTCGGATATTACATGATACATCTGAGTATCAATGATAAAAATTATTATATATTTTTATCTGAAACCGATCTAATTCGCATAAGTTTAGTTCAGTTTTGATTGATATTTAACTCTATTTATTTTTTTTTAGGTCTACACGAGCATTTGGAGATGATCGATCATTTACATAGCTTACCTTTTGAGATTTTACTAACAATAGCTGGAACAATTTTACTGGAATAAGAATCTCCACCGACGTACAAAGGATTTGAGGAAAATTTAGGGTGATCACCTAACCACTGTTCAACAATAATTGGTAACAAAATAATTTATCAAAAAATAATAATCGAAATGAAAAGAATAAACATATATATTAAATATTTTATTGGTTCTCAAATTGATTTTCGCTAGAAAATTAGTTATTGCTGTTCTGTTAGACGAATATAAAACTATATAAATACTCAAAGAAGCAACTACTTATGTAGTTTTTACCTTGTGAAGAAACTCATGAATTCGTATAACTTCTGTTGTGTCACTCGATTCATCAAAATTTGGAGTTCGTTTGTAGGAGAAACCGGCTCCAATAGGTTGATCCAAAAATATTATGTTTGCGATCTAAAAAACGAAATATAGTCAAAGAAAAATTGTAGTATGAAATATAGTAAATTAAGAATAGAGTTGTGACGATAACAAAGTATTCTTACGATTTACATTTAAAATCAACATAAATTTATGTTGATAAAATTTATGTTACCTTTGTCCATGAATATGAGGTAGAAACCAAGGAAGGAATGCTTCCATTGTAAGGCTCAATCTTTATAGCCAAAGGCCCTTCATATTTTTATTTATTTCAAGTCAAATAAATCACTTAAAATATAAATTTTCTTGTTATATAAGTTAAATTATTTAGAAATTACCATTCTCATAAAGAAGACCCGTAATAGAAGAACATCCAGGCCCTCCAGATATCCATATAAGAAGAGGATCTTCCTTTGGGTTTTTCTCAGACTTAATGAAATAATAAAACGTTTGAAGTTCTTCTTCTCTGCCTATTCCGATATATCTTCATTCCAAAAAATGATTAATAAATTACTAAGTTCCAACACAATTTTTGTACTTTTTAAATTTAAGTTTATATATATATATATATATATATATATATATCAATGACACAACTGATTATAATGTATGAGCATAGCTCTTCTTAGTCTAGTGATTTAGAAGATCCAACTAATGGTTTTGGGCATTTAACGTTCGACTCCTTACTACAAGAGGAAAAATAAAGGAAGTTTGAAGATAAGATTTTAGGCTATAGATCAAGTTTTATCGATTTAATTGTTGACAACAAAAAAACGATTACAATATATGAATCTTTTTAAGTAATTTTACAAGTTTTTTTAAATACTACACATTAACTTAAAACATAATTTCTTTAATACAGAAGGAAGAATAATTGGATTGAATCAAACAACAAAAGTGAAGAAGAGACATTCTACAAACCCTGTTTCGAGTTCAAAAGGAAGAGGACCTTCAAACCCAGGAAGAAACTTGACGACAGAACCGGATTCTGCCTGATGGCTTAAAACAAGTAAAAGTAGAAGCAGCAAGTTCACTTTCAAACTCATTGTCTTTATGTTTCGGAAAATAAGGTAAAAAGAACAGGAAGAAGAAGAGTTTAAATTATACTAAAAAAGGGGAATAAAAAAAGAGAAAATAAAGTAGGTTACAATAAATAGTTTTGATAAATGAAAATTAATTTTATCAAAACTGAGACAACTGTTTATCAAAGAAGAAAAATTGAGACAACTGGGCGGGAATCGGTTATGTGTAGTTGGTTACAATAAATAGTTTGGTCAGAGAAAAATAATCCACATATGAAAAATTGAGCACTAGCCATATTGGACCAACAACCAAACTTATAGTCCTCTAGTTGTCCAAATCAAATGAATATGGAGATAGCTGGTTTGCCAGAATTGTACTCACAAATCATTTGATTTCCGATGCACTACAACAATATATATTGGAATCCGAAGGAGATTTCGACCGAAAATTCCGGTTAAAAATTTTGACGGTAGATTGATCATAACTGGTGGGAAATTTTTTTTTGACAAAACTGTCGAATAGTTTCTCATGGACAATATATAAACGGAAATTACTGACCGTTTCCAATAATTCCTGACAAAAACAGATACAAAAGTTATCCATGTTCCTCATATGTCGTTTTCACTTGTAACCGATAAGTTGATAATTTTGTCCCTATTCATTAGATTCGGTCGGAAAATTCTCTAATATAACTACAAACGATTCATTTCATCTTTACCATATTTCTTACATATGATAGAATTCAAATGGATATTTTTTTGAACATTTGTTTTGATGGAGTCCAAATATAATTTTTTGTCTAAAAACAATAGTCAGGAATAGAAATTTGTCGAGAATTCGTATGCAAAAACCGATGGTTTCTGTTTTTGATAAGCTGAACTTCATTTTCAATAACAAGAAACAAAGTGTTGCAAAAAGAAATGGATGAGAAATTAGTAATTGTCCTTAGCCTATCAATTCAAAACTTAGTAAACAATAGAATAAAAAGAAAGAAATTTTGCAACGAAGAAAAATAAAGGACAAAAATTTTCCTATCACAACAGGAACTTAACTTCTGTTGTGTAAGATTATGGTTTGATTGAAAAATTGATTACACAGCTATTTTCTTTAAACCAACAGCAATGGGCATGCCTAAGAAGCCAACAAAAATGCTGAAGAACCATTGGATTATTGTGAGTGGTGTGGTGCTTGCAAATGTTCCTAAGAACTCAATGATTATAATCTGAAAGAAAACTGTTGCACCAATCACAACCACAAAGACATAGTTGTCAAGTATGCCTTTAAGAACATCAATCTCTTCCATTTCTCTAGAGCTTATTTCATTGAAGACCTGTAAACATTAAGAACAAACTATTAGAATATGGGCTTAGAAGTGTGTCTTTCCTTTTTGAGTGTTTTGTGTGTAAATTTGTAAAACTTTTACCTGACAAAAGACAAAGCAGTTAAAGATAAGTGTGTTCAATACAAGAGTCGAATCGGAACCAGCAAGACCAAATATTGCCTTTCCTTTGGCTTGTAGAAGCCAAATGATAGTGAATTGATACAATGCTTGTCCTAAGATGTTCCTCCACATTGCATTGGTAATGAAATTTCCTCTCCTTCCAACCGGCATTCGTTTCATTAGCTCATTGTTTGGAGGTTCTGTAGCTAGAGCAAGAGCTCCAAGTGTGTCCATTATCATGTTGACCCAAAGTAGTTGCACAGCAGTTAGAGGAGCACTTCCTGTGATTGCAGAAACAATGTAAAGGTAGAAACTTCATTATAATTGAACTAAAAAATATGTTAAAAATCTCAAACTAAAAAAACCATCAACTTTGATTCAAAAGCTATGAAACTTGTAACCTTTATTGTTTTCCAATTTCAATATTAGGTTTTTGTTAAATAGGCTTCACTTTGTCGGTAAATGATTTAACATTCACGACAAGGTAAATATAGCCCATCTAACAAAAGTTTAAGATCAAAATTAGGAAATTTTCAAGGTATATGAACTAGTCTTGGGCATAAAAACTGAAAACGAAATACCAAACCGAAACAAGTATTTGCTCGGTTTCGATTTCTGGCAAAGAACCATTTAATTCTGATATTTAGGTAACTTCAGTTTAATGTTTAATCGAGAACGGAACAAAACCAAATAAAAACTGAAACTAATTCTTACTAAAAATATTTTAGTTATAAGTAATAATATTTTTTGGATATTTGGTTACTTTTGGTTACAAGTAACCATTTAGAAACGAACCACTATTATTTTGGGTCTAATTCGGTTTATTTATTTGAAACTGAATCGAATTTCTAGTTGGTACCTATTGGTTATTACATTTCCAAAACTGAAAGAACCGACCTGAATCAAATAGAAGAACCGAATCCAGGCTACTATGAACCAAAGTTGGTGGTTTTCTGAATCTTATTTAAAGGATGAGAGATTTTTAACATTTTTCAGAATTGAGTTAGCTAACTCACCCGTCAAGCAAGCTGAAGAGAAGTTAACAATGAGAGCAACAACATTAACTGTTAGCTGAAACTGCACAAATTTCTGAATGTTAATGTAAACCGAACGTCCCCACTTTGCCACTGTAACGATTGTGCTGAAATTATCGTCTAAAATGATGACATCAGCACTCTCTTTAGCCACCTAAAAAAAATATATCCAAGAAGGTTGAGTCTTAAGAAGAATTTTGCCTAGATTAGATTCGACAAATCTTACTTACTTCTGTTCCAGCAATGCCCATTGCTAAGCCTATATCAGCCTCATGGAGTGCTGGTGCATCATTTGTCCCATCACCAGTCACTGCAACAACTTCATCAAAAGTAGTCCTTAAATGTTTCACAAGTGTATGCTTGTCCATTGGTGAAGAACGAGCCATAACCTGTAAAAGAAGTTAGGTTTTGGTTTAAGACTTGAGCTAGAAGGCAAAGACTAAATCTAGAAACATTACCTGAATTTTGGGAATTAGTTCAAGTAACTCTTCTTGATTCTTTTCTCTAAACACAGGTCCTTCAATGGCTATACCATCATCAGTGAGAATTCCACATTCTCTCGCAATAGCTTTTGCGGTGTTAATGTTATCTCCTGTAACCATTCTCACCATAATACCTGCACTTCTACAAAGTTCCACAGATTCTCTAACTCCAGGACGAACTGGATCTTTGATACCAACAATCCCAATGCAAGTAAACCCTGAAGACGGAATCTCTTCATCAGCTGAAAACCCGTTTTCGATATCCATATAGGCAAGGCAAAGAGTACGAAGAGCTTCATTTGCAAACTCATTGATTGTAACATTCAAGAAGTTAATAGATTCTTCATCAAGTGGAACAACTTCACCACTTGAGTTAATAACTTTATCACAAGCTGCTAAAACTATCTCAGAAGCTCCTTTCGTATGAGCTCTAATGTTTCCTCCTTCAGGCATCTCAATGACTACTCCCATTCTTTTCTTTGTAGAGTTAAATGGCTCAACTTTGATAATCTTATAAGATTGTCTCTCCTCTTTGAACTTACCTCCAAGAGATATTCCTAACTCCAATATAGCAGTCTCTGTTGGAGTCCCTAATATCTCAGTCTTACCATCTTTGTTCTCAACAACTTCACCACCAGTATTGTTAAAAATCGATTGGAGTAGTAGTTTCAGAGCAACTTCAGGTATCTTAGATTGCAAGCTAGAGTCTTCTTTGCTAGCTACATCTTGAACATTCATACAAATGCATGATTTCACAACTGTCATGTGATTTGTTGTTAATGTTCCAGTCTTATCACTGCAAATAGTAGTTGCAGATCCCATTGTTTCACAAGCTGCTAAATGACGAACTAGTGCTTTATCATTCATCATCTTCTTCATCGCAAACGCGAGACTAAGAGTCACTGCTAAAGGCAAACCTTCAGGAACTGCAACAACAACAATTGTGACAGCAATAGCAAAATACTCCAATAGCTCTAATGCTTCATCTCCAGACCATCTCCAATGAGTGCCCAATGAAACCTTTCTCTTAAACATTCCTTGCACTAAAACTGCAAATGTAACAACAGCAAAGAAAAGACCAATTTTTCCAATGATGGTTGCAACTCCATTGAGTTTGACTTGCAATGGAGTTTCATCATCACCTCCTTCACTAAGAGTAGCCATTAACTTTCCCCACTGAGTTCTCATCCCAACTGTTGTAACCATCATCTTACATGATCCATCTTGAACTTTAGTTCCAGATAAGAGAAAAGGATTTTGTTCATTCACCATGACAGGCTCACTCTCTCCAGTTAAACACGATTCATCGATAACAACAGAGAATCCTGAGAGAAAAAGACCATCTGCAGGAACTTGATCTCCAATAGCAAGATGAACAATGTCACCAGGAAGCAAATCATATATAGACAACTTTTGTCTAAACCCATTTCGTGTAACTTGCACCATAATCTTCTTCTTCTCTTTATCTAAGTCCCTGAACTGTAGAGATTGTCTGTAATCACTTGTTGCAGTCACAAACACAACTAACAGGATACTAGCAACAATACCAAGACCATCATGTGAACCTTGAGGCCAACCTTCAGTTGCAATTCCAACTATCAAAGAGACAAAAGCACAAACACCAAGTATCATAAGAGTCATATCTTGAAGAGCTTCCCAAACAAATACCCAAAAACTCTTCAATTCACTCTCTGCAAACTTGTTGATTCCAAATAGCTCTTGTCTTTTTATTAACTGGTCAGATTCACCTGTTGAGAGACCAACATTGGGACATGCTTTGAGTTTACTTGAAAGACCATCAACTCCACCATGGAACTTGAGCTTCTTTATATCATGTCCTTCCACTATTGATCCTAACTCATCTGCACAAATATCAAAACCTGCTGCTTTAACCTCTTGAGGCACCTTGTAATCACTTGGAGAAACACCTGAGAAAAGAAAAAGAACAAAAAAACCAGTTTTCAAAATCAAGAATATAACACTTTTAGAAAAATATTTACCAACTACACATGTCATCCTATTGACACTATAACCATATAATTATGGTTAAGGACGTTGGACTATGGTATTGGTTAGCAATATTCCGGACGATTTGTAAAATGTTACAATATAAGCGTCACAAATGTATACTCGTAACTAAAATATCACAATACTTGTGGCGGATAAATTGAGTAACAATTTTATCTAAATCAAGTAACAATTTTTACACAAAGAGTAATCTTTCTTCACTCTTAGCTCACCAGAGATAAATTGGAATGCAGCTTTTGAGACAAGAACTGCAACTCTCAATTTTTCCTGTAAAAGAAAAGAAATTTTCTATAAATATTAGACTCAAAATAAAATCAATTCTCATTTGAAACTTGTTCTTTAAATATATTAGAACCTGATTGGTACGACGCATTGCAGCGGCTTCGTAACGTTTTGAGAGATTGGCGGTGAAACGAAATCGGCGTTTTGGATTTTTGACGACAATACAAAGATTTCTCCATTTTTCAAGCACTTCTTCTGAAGAATGTTTTGCTTTAACGTCGAAATTATTATTGAGATAACTCTCCATTTTCTCCTTCTAAGCTTCAATGGCTCTTTTTCTTTATTTGCTCTCTAATCTCAAATTTTATTTAATTATATTTTCATTTGGTTTAGTGTTTGTTTTGAAATGAAACATGTAGGAGCAAAATAATCGCAAATAAAAATGGTGGAAGATGAAGAAGGCGAGTTTTAAGATCTGAGCTTTTTATTTTAAGCTTTGAGAATTGACTGAGTCCTGAGACACAAGTATCTCAATATATCCAAACATTTTGATTGTTGAATTAATTCAAATTAGACAAAAATGTAGTATACTGATTATGAACGTTAACAGTTAATTATATGTTTGAAATTCATTCATTCAACTCATGAAAAGTAGGAATGGCCATTCGGATACTCGTAGCTGATCGGTTTTGGTTATTTCTAAAACTTTAGGTCGGGTTCAGGTAATAAATTTTAGGTTCATATCGAATTCAATTCTTTTAAATTACTCTATTTCTGGGGGTATCCAAATTTTTTAATTAGTTTTTTTATCTAAACAATTTTAGAAAAATTTAAAAGAAACTTTAAAAATCATAACTTAATCAAAAATATTAATGTCTTAGTTTTTATTTATTATTCCGAGTATAGATTGATTTGTATATTTAGATTTATAGTTATTATTTTGAATATTTATGTAATTAAAAAATATATATCAACAATTATTTTTTGAATATATTATACATTTCGTGTATTTTGAGTACCCGTTTAGGTTTCAAGTTTTATTCAATCGAGTTCGGATACCTATACCCCCATTCTTTAAAATTTGTTTGGGTATTTTGTCGTTTTTAATTTGGTTCAATTTCAAATATTTTAGATCGGGTTCTGATACGGGTTCAGATTTCCTTGCTATTATATCCAAGCCAATTAAAAAGGGGAGAATTGCAAAAATACCCCTTAAAGGAAGACATTTTCATCACTACTCTCATTTTTTGGACGTTTTCAAAAAATGCCCCTCATTATGGAAAAATGACCAAAATACCCTTATGTTATATATTTTAAAAAAAAATTCCCGCCAAAAAACATTTTCCCGTCAAAAAAAAATATTTTCCCGCCAAAATTTTTTCTCCAGCCAAAAAAATATTTATTCCCGCAAAAAAAAAATGATAGAGTTTATATAATTTATAAGGTTTTATAAGATAACTTATAAAATTTTATAAGGTATTTACAAAAATTTATAAGAAAACTTATAAAAATTTATAAGATTTTATAAGAGACTATATAAAATTTATAAGGTTTTGTAATTGAGCTTATATAATTTATAAGGCTTTATAAGAGACCTTAAAAAATTTAGATGGTGTTTATAAAAAATTTATAACATGTTTATCAAAATTTATAAAGTTTTATAAGAGACCTTATAAAATTTATAAGGCGTTTATAAAAAATGTATAAGGGTGTTTATAAATATTTTGTAAAGATTTATAAACGCACTTATAAATATATTTTGGCGGGAAATTATTTTTTTGGCGGGAAAATTTTTTTTTTCCGTAAACTTTTTTTTTCGAAATTCCATAAAAAAAATTTTTTGGCGGGAATTTTTTTTTTGGCGGGAAAAGTTTATAACAATTATATTGAGGATATTTTAGTCATTTTTATATTAATAAGGGACATTTTTGAAAAAATAAATGTCAAGGGGCATTTTTGAAAAAGGTACACTAAAGGCATTTCTCAAAATTTCCCATTGAAAAATACGACGTATATACAATATAGTTTCACTATTTTATGTATTAACAATTGCACGATACATAATACAAACCCTCAAACTGCAAATCGTGTGACGCGGAACTATACGACTACATAGACATTTAATCAATTGGCTCAAAACACTTCTTATAGTTTGTACTATTATTGTTAATTATATTTTTAAAAAAAGTAATATTGTTTGGAGTTCTTGGAAAAAAAAGAAGAAAAAACTCCATCCTAATCGTCACTTGAACAACATAGTCATAAAAAATAATGGAAAAAAATCTACAAAACCTTATCAAATAACCAAAAAAACATCATGAAATAATCATGATCTAGTTAGAGATTATCTAGCCACAAATATATAGTTACAAACTTACAATCTTTGTTTTATGTTTATGTGATTATTGTGGTAGCTATACGTTCGTACGTGATTAGATAATATGTAACTAAATTGTGGCAATTTGATGATTCATGTACTTTGTGTTGGCCTCTTTAATTTCGAAGTCACTGAAGTGATCTTACACGATTACAAATCCAAATTCGGATTAAAAAATTTTAAATAGTAAAAAATTAAAAATTGAAATAAAAACCAGAAAAAAGAAGAAGATGAAGTCGAGACTAGATCTCTCTCCTGAATCTAATAAATCACCGGTAGTGAGGCGGAGATAGAGAAGCTTAAATACTAAAATACAGTCATCATAGACGACGATTTCCTCACCAAATAGTGGAATATATGAACCTAAACATTCTATTTTAAACTCACACTAAAACTAAAAAAAAAACTGAAAATTACAATTTTTAGAATGATCAGAAAATCAAGTGACAAATTCATAGAACGTTTTTGTTCTTATAAAGAATCGATCAAAATCAAATATGGCAAGTCATTGATTCGGATTTATGACTAAAATTAATGCAAAGATCAACAAATTAAATCTCAAGATTTTTTTGATGAATTTTCGGCCAAGAATTGAAGCAAGGAGACAACACCAAACTAGGGCAAACTCTTTGGTTTATGCGTTTAATGGACCTCACGTTTTGGGCAGCCAAATAACAAGATAATGTATGCTTAAGAGTCCATAACTATTTGAGTTGCTCTCTTAAAAGGGCTAAAACCAATTAAGACTTGGTCCATTAGGAAATTAATTGTTTTTAAAAAGTTTCCAAATTGCATAATTTGATTTAATATTTCTCATTCAAAATAAAGTTCCAACAATTCCCCACATGAATGGAAATAGTTCCAACCATTATTTCCAGTTTACAGATCAACTGTCAAATAAAAAAATGCAACAGACTAACGTAACAGATTGGACTGACTCAATACACACGAAAAACTAGACAGACGCGTGAGTTCAAGCGAAATACATTGTATCTGAACTGGTAGTATTTTTCAACCTTGAACCTGTCATAGTAATATATGTCGGGATTACTTGGTCAGAAAGTGAACATGATGTCTTGAACCTTCCGGATTTCTATGCAAACCAAGACACCATACATAACGCAATGTTATTTCTGGTAGTGTAGTAGGTTCTCTATTGTGCTCATTGTGCCCTTGAACTTGCTTGGTAATTTTATGTGTGAACTTAGAGAAATTTTCCTGGATAAATTCTCCTAGAAACGGCCTCATTTCACACTCACTAGGTGATTCACCTAATAGCATCTTGTTTAGAAGTAGCATTTTCTACTCTACTGTTATATCAAAGCTATTGTGATCATTAAAAAGCATCGCTTAACCTCAAGGTTTACTGCTAGGCACGACGATTGTCGTTTAGGAAAGGTAGTGTCATGCTTTGATAAAAATATATGTAACTTAGTTATCCCATTGAACCTATCTCCTGGGATCTCCAGTCGTGTAAGTTGGGTATCCATCATATATATGTTGTGTCAATAGGTTTTAAACTCATTCCTTTAGAAAATTTCAGTAATACAGAGTATTGTGTGCACGTGCGATAGCTGACTGACTATCACAATGTACTCATATATAGCACAGAACTTTTTTCCCCAGATAGGAACATCTTCAAAAACGAAGTATTTTGAGATGCCATTATCGTATTCTTTGTAGATATCTGAAATATGTGATTCCATACCAAAAAGAGACAAGCACTACTATTGTATGCAAAATCGAAGAAAATAATGTCCACGGTTTTCGGACCAATATTTTCCCTTTTAGGAGGTGGTAGGAAAACTTTCGCGAGATACCCTACACTTTGAGGTATTTGTACGAAGGTATTGTACCTTTCCAAAGCTCACAGGGTCTTTCGCCCATAGCTTTATATGGTATATAATTCAATTGTAGTTTGATNACCCCCCCCCCCCCCCCCACAAATTCTTGGGTGTACCAGATTCCTGGAGCATAGCGTTCACTTTTTTTTTTTAGAGTTCGTTTTAGTTGATTTTCAACTTCAAGATTGTATTCTTTGTATTTTTTAGAATTTTGTCTTTACTATGTAAAAGATATAATACTCATATTTTGTGTAATCGTCAAAGAACATTACAATATATTTCTTTCCACCTCGACTAGAAACTAATTTGAGATCACACAAATCAATGTGGATTAGTCCGAGAGGTTTGGTATTTCTTTTTACTTGAGCTGATGGTGTTGTATAATAAGACTCAACTTCAAAAGGAAATGATTTCTTATTATTATTAATTCATAATCGAAAACGGTTACAAATGTTTAAGAGATTGAAGCCCCATCATTACGGTGCATATTTATTACACTCATTTGACTAGTCCCCTAGAAACATAAGTTTTCCCAATAAACACCCCATTCTTCCTTAGGATAATTTGATCAGATGAAAAATTGATGTCAAAGCCATGCTTGCTCAGCAATGTTCCCGGGATCAAGTTCTTCCTCATGTCGGGTACATTGTTCATGTCGGTGAGAGTAACCTCCATGCCCGATGTCATCTTCAAGACCACCTTGCCAGCGCCTTCGATCTTGGAGCGTAACACGTTGCCCATCAAAAGATATTCGTCAGTTGTGTACTTCTTGTAAGTACTAAACAAGTCACGGTTGACACATATGTGCGTCGTAGCACCCGTGTCATACCACTACTCCATTAGATTTTCTTCAGCCATGTGCGCCTCCATGATGACCACACACAAATCCACCTCTATAGGGTTTGCTTGGTTTTGTACTTTGAGGCGGGAACAA